>JAFVLL020035308.1:0-5000 GCA_021397915.2 Tor tambroides
ATAGATGCGTTTAGGAGTGATTTCCTTATGAATTAGCGGTAAATTGACACTATTTGGAGACGAACAGACGACATTAAAAGACATAAAAGCACCGTAAAAGCACCTACAGTGTTTCACTACAGCTTTCATTAGATTATGAATTACATGTGGGATTTGAACCTACAGCCTTTCACAAAGAGTCCAATTGTGTCAAATTATAAATTACATGTGAGATTTGAAACTACAGCCTTTCATAAAGTGCACAATTGTGGTAGATAATGAATTACGTGTGGGATTTGAACCTACAGCCTTTCAGTTTCCAACCCACAGTTTTAAACATTAGACTACACCACCCCAAACAGCTTGCTACTGACATTGCTATTTAAACAAAATATTGAAGCTCTGGGGTGGCAGTAAATGTTTTTAAGGCTCATACAGTATAATCTTGACTTCAACAGCGATCATTTCAGTTTCTCCTTTTGACTGAAAGCAACATGTTCTTCAACCTGCTGTTTGGTCCCTGTAGGCTCATTTGACTCCTCTCAAAAGTGGGCCATTTGTCTAAACGAGAGACCCATTTCCTCCACATATTTCCAGAAACTCAGCAAGCCCTAGTAGCGTTTGGGTGGAGAAAGCCACAGCAGCGAGACAGAAAAAGAAAGAAAACGCTTACGGCAGGCCTTTTCTTCAGCTGAAAGATGTGGTTTCTTTTCTTGGCAAGAAACCTCCTGGATTGGGAGGTTTCCTTTCTAAGAACGAGACAGCAAGGTGTTGCATTACACCAAAAACTAATTCCGACGGTTCCAGGCTAGCACTCATGAATAAACAGTGCATTATCACTGCCAACATCTCTAAGCTTTTGTCTCTGGTACTTTTCAAAGTGCTCAGACCATCTTAACCAAACTTCCATGCTGGTCCAGACTAGAACAAACAAACCTGCAACCATACACTATAATGGTGTGATGGCTAAATTCACTTGTACCATTTAAAACGACCAATGCTGATCTATTTGCGAGGTGTTGAAAGGCTCAAATGCTGGTCTATAAAATGCTTGTGAGGACAGTTTGATGTGCCTGTCTGAGGAGAGGTGTCATGAAGACGGAAGGGTGTGTCCAGATGATTGAAAACGTTCTTCAAACCAGTGCCAGCTTTAGGGTGCTAAAAGATACTAGCTCCTCATCTCAAGTATTTGGTGTCCAGCATGAGCTCGAATCCAGATATATCAGTGGCATCATTGCTGACTCAGAAATGCTGACACCTAGTCACACCATGGTTAGTGGAACAGCATGGAAGATTCCTTATCCGACAGCCAACAGCAGAAATCAGAGCACTGGTTTGCAAACGTTTTAAAGTAGTGGACCACTTAAAGAATAATACAAAAATTGTCCACCAAACACCTATGGGAAACCACTAACTACTTCAGTTACATACAGTTTAGTAAGCTGCCAAAGTTTTCTGTATCCATAATTTTCCTAGGCTGTGGTTTTGTTTTTATTTCAAGTGTACAGAGTCCTGCACATAACATGCATGAATTATTTCCTGCAACTTATTAATTTGTGCCCATGTTGTACTAATTTGTTCTCTTGTTTTAATACTTAAAATGTGGCCAGTTGAGCTATATTTGGTTAAATTGTGGTGAATTAATAATTAATTCCCACAACATATTAATTCATGGCCACATTGTATTGATTCAGTCCTTGTTTTAACTTAGTTAAGTCTTGGCAAAATAGTACAACGTAGACGCCTAAAGAGAGGGAACTAATTAATAGTGTGTATTAAATTTGTGTCCATGATAACTTGTTTTTCATGCATATCATGTTCAGGCCATGTTCATGTTCAAATGACATACCTTCACTGCTACTTAATGAACCGAATACAGTTTTCTGGCTAAAGTACTGGACTGAACTCTTAATTATGTTACTCAAGTGAGAAAACAGAAACATATTAAAGCTATTTCTTAAAGGGTTCACCTAAAAATGAAAATTCTGTCATTATTTACTCACCTTCAAGTTATTCCAGACCTGTATGGGTTTCTTCCTTCTGCTGGAACACAAAAGAAGATATTTTGAGAAATTTGGTTAACCAGTTTCTGGTCCCCACTGTCTTCCATAGTATTTTTATGGAAATCCAATACTTTGGAAGTCAATGGCTACCATCAACTGTTTGGTTACCAACATTCCTCAAAGCATCTTCTTTTGTGTTCAGGAGAACTAAGAAACTCATACAGGTTTAGAACAACTTAAAGGTGAATAAATGATGATAGAATATGTATTTTTGGGTGAACTATCCCTTTAAGAGCTTGATGTACGATAAAAAGTCTGACCAATCAGAATCCATCCGACTTTAAAGCGTTCAACCATTTTAAAAAACCAACTATGCAGCAAACTAAAGCTCGAGCATTTAAAGCAGTGCAATTTTATCATGAACATAATGTTATCGCCCATTGTTGTGAACATTTATATAGTTAATTGTTATAGTTATCTTTATAGTTATTGTTCTTGACTCGAGCCTTTACTCCAGTGTCTATACCTGTTTGTCTATATCTCTTTCGCTGTTTTACAGAAACTACTCTTTTTCTATCTCCTCACATCTTTTCAGCAGGACGGTGTCCCAGCGGGCCGCCTGAGGCAGGTCAGCAGGTCGTCCATCTCAGCTGATGCATAGACCAGAGGTTATTAATGTGATCCTCAGACCAAACGTCCTCCACAGGTGCAGACACTGACCTGCAAAAACAAATAATACATATGTTCCCTGAGGTTCCTCAAGGGATAGTTTGGAGAAAGTACAACCAGACATGAAGAGTGTGAAAAGACAGTTATTTATATTTACTCGGTGAAATTTAACCCAGAAGAGCTAAGGAAATAAACTCAGAAATGTACATTTACCGTAATAGTTCTACTACAGTAAATGTACATTTCTGAGTTCATTTTTGTACCTTTTAGTTATTTTACTACTATAGTTTTTATGAATTGTTTTGGATGTTCTGTTTTTATTTTAATTTTTGTCCAAGGTGTTCATAATTTGTTTTTAAGTGTGCTGCCATGAGGTTTCTAGGCCATTATGAGTGGTTGCTAGTTGGTTACCTAAAAGACCCAAGAAATCGATTGTGTCCTTTCTTCATTGTAAGTTTATGGGTTTTAAACTTGTCTTATTTACACATAAAAGTTTAATGCTTAAGGTAATGGTTTGTTCAGATCCCTAATTCTAAGTAGTAGTGATGCTTGTCTAAGCAGTCACTGCTAACTGAGAACAGATGACAGCATGCTGTATTTGGAAATGTGCTGTAATAACCTCTCACAGGACAATAAACAGCCACCCTGGAGAGCACAGACAGCATCCCATGAGTCTCGCTCCTCAGGGATGACACCACACGGAAATTGGGCAACCCCTTTCACGAACAAGCCTAAAATAGGCATGTGTACAGTCCGGACCATTCCATCATGCCTGCTGAGCTTACTCTCAAAAGATGCGCCTCTCCAAGCAGATCCCTTCTCGTCTACACAAACTGTGTTTAGGAGACACTGGTTCTTGGTGACATTATTCGTGTGATCTCACAACCAACAGGATCGTACGCCATTTAGAATAGAACTGAAAATGCCAATTCAGTACTTTATTTCAAATTGTGTTAGAATGTAATTCAAACTTGAATTTAAGGAATAAGAAATGGAATTAAATAAAGAAATTATACATTTTAATAACTCATTTAATTTAATATTTTCGGAAACATTGCATATAATCAACATTGCCACTAAATTAATTGTACTTAACTTAAAAAATAGTGCTGTCAAATGATTAATCGCGATTAATCGCATCCAAAATAAACGTTTTTGTTTACATAATATATGTGTGTATACTGTGTATATTTATTAGGTATGTATAAATACAAACACATGCATGTATATATTTAAGAATAATATGTAATGTTTATATATTAAATATATTTATATATAATATAAATTAAAATATATATTTAATTTCATTATATTTTTAGTTTATTATATTTTATTTTTATGACAATTTTGTATCTAATTCCATTATAATTTACCAAATACATGACTATTGTCCGTATGAATTTTTTATAAGTGTATATTTTGTCATAATAATATTTTTGATTTTAGTCATAATATTTTGTCATATAAAACATTCAACATTTCAGGAAATAATTCATACATCAAATTCTTTCCCAATGAATGATGCAATTATTTGTTTTGTTGTACAACCTTTTGATTGTGTGCAGTAGAGTACTTTTTTATTTCTGTCATTCCAATTCCACATCCTGTACCTGTTGCAGTGTTATTTTAATAATATCATAGTTTTTATTGACATTTTGAATGAACTTTCATTTTTATATTTTTCGCTTTCATTTTAATTTAAGTCAGAATTTTAGTAATTTGGTTGTGTTTTCGTCATTTTTTTTAATAAAATATGTCCATATAGATTTAATTATTTTTATTTCAGTTTTAGTTCTTTAAAAGTAATGACATTTTATTTTATTTACTTATTTTTAATAATTTTAGTTAACTATAATAACCCTGATGTGTGGCCAATTCAACATATTTTGGCAGACGGAGTGTCAGATTTGAAGGCTTTGAGAGCAGTGTTAACACTACAGAAATTCATTAACAATGGAAACACGGCAAAGCAAACAAATGTGAGCTGGTTTTCATTTCTAGGCGAGAGCGTTGCTTAAAATTATTCAAACAGCTGTGACAACAATGTTTCCCCTCCTTTTCCCCTTTTCTTCTTTGGGAAGAATTCCACTTCAGGCCTGATGTGATGTTAAGATTACTGGAAAATAAAACTGCCATGCACTTGAGTGTTCATGAATACCTGAAGTCCTCATAACAGATGGCTGATCTTCACGTGTCCAACTCTGTGGAATTTACACACACACACACACACTCATTTTAATTAAACATACGTAAAGCCTGAGATTTTCATAACTAAATTGTGTGTAAGATTCTCTGAGAAGAATATTTTTGCTCAACAATTATTACAAAACTTCAAACATTAGCAGCTTC
>JAFVLL020035308.1:10000-30000 GCA_021397915.2 Tor tambroides
ATTACTTCTTGTTCATTCATTACACTGGAAAAAAAAGAAGCACAATGCATTGTGGGATATAACGTTCCTACGCATAATGTTATTTCCTACAATGTTTTTTTTTTTGCATTTTTATCCAATTTTGTGTTAAAAAAGGCTAGTATTTGGTTAGTATGCCAGCCAAAATGGAAGCTAGTATTACATTTTGTTCATTCATAAAACAGAAATGAAAAAAAAAAAGACAACTGGCATTGCATTGTGGGATACAGAATGTCATCTGATTATTCTAAGTATGCTGCAGAAATAGTACGAGTAGTGTGATAGTGTGCTATTCCGAACATATCCGTTGTGTGTGGGCAAACCTCATTCCTGTCTACCAGAATAAGTTTAGACACACAAAGGAATCATAGGAAATGTAACAATTTGGGCCACAGCTGAGGTATGAAGAGAGGACTGAATGGAACTCTATTTGCATGAATCAACCTTACTCAGTCGAGCCCCCAACTAGACCTACAAACGCGAAGAGAAGCTGGAAGCTACTCTATTAAAGTTCTGCTAACAATAAATAACACGACAAAGCGCACCAGTACATTCTTTCCTTATAACTACCTATAATTCATAACCTTACTAACATAATACAGTTCTAGAGTGGGATATGTATGAATCGAGCAGTGCATTCTAGAGGCGTTCGAAGCTTATCGTCACGTGAGTGCGAATAATGAAAGCTTACGGTCTGACGTCATACTTCATAAGTCAAATTTGTCATAAGTCAAATAAGTCATTTTTGGCTGCCAGGTTGTTCAGATATTAATAGTTTCACATTGGTTTCATTATAAAACTTGACGCACTGACACTGTGTAGGTTTAGTTATCGAGATCCTTATGGTAAGCTATCGCCAATGAATGGCATACTATTGATACGTAAAACACACAATCACGCAAACACACGATCAAACAAACCTCTAATAAGTGCTTTACACCTTAAAAAAACAAGAACATAAAATATTAGCCCTATGTAAGAGGAAATCCATTCATACCCCAACATACAGCCAATCGGTGGCGCTAGTCCCATGTGAGCCAATCACATTTAACTTGAACAAGTCACCTGACAGTTACACAATCAATGACGTGTGACATCTCTAGCTCGGCATATAAGGAGCAGCCAGTCATCCGTAACAATCATGATCCGACAGATATCGCGTCCAATCAGACGAGATGTGTTCAGCTCTGGTCTTCTCGCAGTTCGCTGGGCAGGAACTTGTATTGCTGCTGTCGGATGTGGGCGAGTTTCTTCCGGGCTTCTTCTAACTCCCTCTCTTTTCTTAGCATCTCCTCCTGAGCTGCAATGATCTGGAAATAATGCAAAACTATTAGTGACTGAATGGGCAACATTCATGGAAAAAGAGAATTCATGAAGATTCTTTCGTTTAACCATTCTTGTGTAAATTACGAACAATTTAGGAAAAAAATCCTTCTGCTGTGACATGACATGAGAAGGCACATAAATGCAAAAATGTACATTACAATGGATTTACAAACATTTCATGCAGATTCATACTGCACGTTTCAAAAATGAATGCGATATGAATGGTAAATACGAGTGAGTTCTCTGAATGATAATGAAGGAATGAATACAACAACACTGCAACAACGTAAACATGGTTTCATACAGTAAATGATTTGCACAAACTCATTCTGCTTGTGTTTCATGCATGAATGCAACATGACTATTTACATAAGAAAGATTACAACAAATTACTTCCGGTCATGTTTCATGAATGTGACATGAATGGGGAATTACGCAAGAACGGTTAAAACAAATTTATTCTTGTTTCACTTATTAATGCAACATGAATGCAAAAACATGAATGTGAAAATTTAGGAAAATAATGGTTTGTTTTGCTTGTGTTGAATGAGACAAATGCTGAAGAATACAATTTCCACAAGAATAATTAGCAAAAATGTGTTTTCTTGTTTCACTTATGAATGCTTTCATTAATCATTTATGACAATGGTTTTATGAATGATAATGAGTGAACAAATATGACTAGATGAAAAAATTTACATAAAAATAGTTTCATAAATGATTACATGATGAAACATGAATGTAACAACTTGTGTAAGAATGGTTTCATGGAAGATTACCAAAAGGTCATATTTCATGAATGAACGCCATATGAATCCGAAAAGTTCTGCAAAACTTTGTTTTGCATGAAAGCGACAAATGTAGATGAATACAATTTATGCAAGAATGATTTGCAAAAATTTGTTCTGCATTAATCATTCATAAGAATTGTTATATGAACGCTTAATACAACATGGTTACAACAATTTTCATAAAAATTGCTTCACAAACAATTTACAAAAATTGATTCTGTTTGTGTTTTAACGCATCAATGTGACATTAATTCAGCACTTTATGTAAGAATGGTTTCACAAAAGATTACCACAAATTCTTTCTGGTCATGTTTCATGAATTAATGTGAAAGCAAAAATTTACTAAAAACCGTTTACACAAATATGTTTGACTTGTGTTGCCTGAATGTGACAAATGCGAATGAAATGGGAAACTTTTTCTTGTTGCATTCATGAATGTTAGAATTACTGGAATGGAAAAATTTTTATGAAATGCATTAACATGACTGCACATCATTGTGGCAATTTATGCAAGAATGTGTTATACAGGTTTGGTTGCTTGTGTTGCATAAATGCAACAAATGCAGATGAATGCAATTTATGCAAGAATGGTTTAAACTAGTGCTGTTCAAACGATTAATCGCATCCAAAATAAACGTTTTAGTTTACATAATATATGTGTGTGTACTGTGTATATTTATTATGTATATATAAATACACACTCATACAGTACATAATTTGAAAATATTTACACAAATATTTATATAATTTATATTATATATAAATACATTTAAATATACAAATATAACATTTTTCTTAAATATTTACATGCATATGTGTGTATTTATATATACACATTATAAATACACACAGTACACACACATATTATGTAAACAAAAAGTTATTTTGGATGCGATTAATCGTTTGACAGCACTAGTTTAAACAAATGAATTCTGCTCATTTTATGTATGAATGTGACAAATGCAACAAATTACACAAGAATGATTTTACCAGCGATTAGCACAAATTCTTTTTGCTTGTGTTTTGTGCATAAATGCAGTCTGGTTGAAAATCATTATGGCAATTTACTCAAGAATGGTTTGTACAAATTTGTTTGGCTTGCGTTGCATGAATGTAAACAAATGTGGATGAATGCAAGAATGATTTACAAAGATTTATTCTGCTCGTTTCAAGCATAAACTCAACAATTTATGTAAGACTTGTTTTCTAAACAATGCACACAGAAATTCTTTATTTTCATGTTTCAAGAATGAGTTTCAATGTTTGTATACAACGTTGAAGTTTCAGATCTAAAAACTGATCTCCAATCAGTCCTGTGGATTGTTTAAAACCAGTTTCCTTAGGTGAAGACAGCCAAATCGTTTGTGGTACAGTGATACATAAATAATGCTTACATAACCAAGGAAAAATGCCAAGGGATGTTTTTTCTTCCAGTTTTTTTTCGAAATTAGTTTTTCCTTCGGCTGCTGTCTCAGTGACAGAGAGAAAAGGCTTCATATTCTTTAGTGCAACGTGTAATTTTAGCATACTGTGCTGGAAAAAAAATGAGACTGGATCTGCAATAGACATCCCGTTATTTTGCAAAGAAAGTAACATTTTTGTGGATTTAAGGAATGGGACGGATAGATCAAGGCTTGACCTTCTGAAGAGGGGCTGACTCAGTGCAAAAAGCTTCTTTTTGTTGTGCTGGCAAGGATTCGAGGGTACACGCAAACACTCACGCCATCCACTCAACGGGCTTTCTCAGATATTCAGAATAAATGCCCAGTGCCCTCTCAAGATGAAGACAAGACATGAAGGCATTCTGGGAGGAAGGAAGCTTTGAATAGGCAGACATGCAGTCTTTAATTAATGTGCATTTGGCCTGGGATGAAACGTGAAAATGAGCTGTTTGTGGATACAGCAGCCCAGTGTAAGATGCCAGCTGTGGATGCTTGGTACAAAACCACAGCCTTTCAAACCCCGCTGATGGCTTTGTAGATCCATAAATGTCAAATCTCTTTTTAATCGAGCAGCATTACTTCAGAAGTCAAGGAATATTCAAAAACTGCTGTGGACAAACATGGAAAGAATCTCACCTGAGCGATTCCTCCTACGAATTTTGTTTTAACCACGACGCTGTCGTCTTCGGCTTTATCAAAGGCTGCTTTCTGCGCTGCCTTCACCAGGTTGTCAGACGCTCTCTTCACTGCGTTACCAGCAGTCTGTGCAAATACAAAACCAATTTTTTTAACTGAATAATTCATTTAGATCTCATATTTTGTATTATTCAAGCAATTGTAACCTGTAATCTCCTCATGGCCTCTGAGTCCTGGTCTGCTTTGACTTTACAAGCCACCAGCAGCTGAGCGGTGGAAGCCGCCACCTGTTTGGCAGAGGAAATGAGCTTCTCCTCGCTGGCGTGACCCTGGACTGAAGCGTTAGCAGCCTCACACAGGTTACTAGTGGCGGCCGCAACCATCCGGGCCTAAAACAGGGTAGAATTTAAATTAATAATTGTTATTTAGCTGATGCTTCTTGTTAAAGGAACTTCACTTCAATTACAATTGTTGATTGTAACAACTTACAGCTGATATTAGACCCTGGGACCACTGGCCGTCATCTACCGCATTGGCAGGGATGGAGCCCACCTACATAAATATATAAATACAAAAAAATATTAAAGTAGCAGTGTTTATGTACTATTATATAATGTTGTGTACTATTATACAATTAGATTTTATTTTAAAATTTTAACTTCATTTTCATTTTAAAGTTGTAGTAATTTTTTAAATAATATTTCTATTTAGCTTTAATTTATTTTTATTTTATTTCAGATTTAATCATTTTAGTGCTTTAGCTTCGTTTAGTTCAGTTAGTTGCACAGGCAATTTCTGTTTCAGTTTTTTAAGTTAACACTAACAATTTTTAATAGCAATAACAACACTGTAAAAGTAGAAAAATGTATAGCCTATGTAAAAAAAAAAATAAGTTAAATGATTTTAGTACCTTGCCCTGTGCTACAAGCTCTCTTTGTGCAGCCGATGCGGATTTGACCAGAGCGCTGGTTGCTGCAGCGATGGATTTTGCCGCTTCCAGGATCTGTTCCTCAAAGTCCAGAGACTCATCGGCTTGCTGCGAAAATAAGAAAGCAAGAGATGTAACAAACTGTGGATCGTGACCTTATTAACTGTAATGAATACTCTTGGCTCACGGCTGGCTGATGTCTAGACATGAAAACATGATATTACCTTCAAATAAATGCAGTTATTATAAAGATGAAATGCTTTATCTATGCTAATGGCCTGGCAAGAATTCTCTCACCAAGCCATTATGTCAAAAACATTTGTGGAACTGAGACTTTATTATTACCTATTATTATAATATCTATTTTGTTTTTAGCAAGACACATGCTTTGTTGCTCCCAGAAAAAAAAAAAAAAAAAAAAAAAAAAATTAATGACAAATTTTCACCAACTGGTTAATCAAACTCCTTTGGAAGACAGATTGACATAAGTTCCACTACACAAACAAAGAGTATTAGTTTATTCATAATAGCATAATACTAGTCTGCTTGTAATACATTTCCAGTATATAGTATGTAGTACATAATGCACAATATGCTCAATTTTGTATGCATGAAATGTGAAATGGAAGGAGCATTGCATTGTGGGATACGGTAAACCACGCAGTGTGGATACTGTGCACAATATGCATAATGCATACTGCAATAATATCACAAGTAGTATGCTGTTTTGAACATACTCTTTATTTCACTATGTTCGTAATGGAATACTAGCCTACTGCATACTGTGCAGCATATACAGACAACTATTTTTAAAAAACAGTAAGTGAAACAGATGGCAATACAGAAATGCTAAATGTTTCAAACAGCAGTATGCCACACTGTTGTCACATGATGTGAAAATAACATTTACTTTGCACATTGAATCCCTTTGGTTTTACAAGTTTGATGAAATAATAATTAATGATGTTGCAACTGTTGCAGATATTTCTTCTAGTTCATTTATCAACTGTAAATGGATGGTTACATTAAGTGCATTGTGCGCTCTTGTTATATACTGAAACTTTAATGAAAATTTGGTGCAAAAAGCATACTACATATTGCATTAATAGTATTATGAGTATGGCAGTATGCTATTTCAAACACAGCCAAGCCGATGAAAGGGAGGTTAGATGTAATTTCGACAAAGTGATCTGAGAGTGACACCTTGTGGCATGGAGGTGCCACTTAGGTTCACACTGTTCAGAATCAACAGCGTCAAAGGAAACGGCACAACTCTAACGGACCTAAGACACACCCTTGCATGACACCTACACAAATTGATCTGTCTGAAGCTCCAAAAACACACACGTTCATGAACAAGTCATAAACAGAACACACACAAGTCTGGAGACAGAGCAGGACACTGTAGGAATATGTTTGATATATAGTTGGACAGAATAACAACCTAATATATCAAACATATCAAACAGAGCCCTGCAGAAAGGCTTCCAGGTCTACCTTACCTCCAGAACATGGGGAAAGAGAGGAGAGGATAGGAGAGCACAAGAGAGCAGGGCATGCTGGGATAGCAGGGAAAAGACGAGGATGGATAGAGGAGGGAAGGCTAGATAGGGAAGTGAGAAATGAAGATTAGGGGAAACAGTAAAGAAAGCTCCAGGGGTGATAATAAACACCAATGACATTGTATCCTGATATGTGCTGAATTTCAACCTCCTTGTAAAACATGTAACAGTGAACAAACATGTTCATGTGGTATAAACCAGTTCAGAATGAGTCTTGGGGTGTGATGTAGAGCTCTAAATGTGAGACAGTCTGTGAAATGTGGTTTATCAGAGTCTGCAGAGGCTAATGGAATGAAAAATCAACAATGAATGTTGGAATGGTCTGAAGGTGACAATATTACACAGACTCCTGTTCATCCTTCTTTCCAGAATATATGAACCTGATCTAACTAACACAACATAGTGAGACAGAGAGTTAAAGAGCAGAGGGAGGGATAGACAGTCAGACAGACAGACAGAGATAGATAGATAGATAGGCAGACAGACAGACAGATAGATGATACATAGACAGATAGATAGATAGACAGACAGACAGACAGACGATACATAGAAAGATAGAGACAGACAGACAGACAGAAATAGACAGAGAAATAGACAGACAGACAGACAGAGACAGACAGATAGATAGATATACGGGATGATAGACAGATGGATGTTGTATCTCTGTTCGGTGTTCGGTCTGTGGCAGTAAATGTGAGTCACTGACACACTCAAGGGGGGAAACAGTTTCAGCTCTGAGCGGCAAAATGTGGATGAATGTTTTTTTTTTTAGGTGAAAAGCATCACTGACAGCTGAGCTATAATACAGATGGATGAAACAATAAAAGTGCTTCAGGGAAAATCATTTCTAAAAAATGCTGACCTTTTTGAAGATGAGTTTCAGATTGACTGACTAAAAGTTCAGCACGCTCTAAAACGAAACTTCATGATACTGAATAACTGAGATGCAAGACAGATCACAAAACAGCCCAACAAACCAAAAACCAGACGATCATTTCAAGTTCAGAGCTCACCAGACATCAAAATCTCAAATTGTTAGTGTACAAGATGGAAAAAAATATAACCACAAAAAACAAAAACAAAGCAACACAGATGTGTGCAAACTTCCCAAACACCATAAAAAATAAAAACACCACATCCTGAAGTCTTAAAATCCTAAAATTACAAAAATAACAACACCTCCCTCCCCCCGATTACAAAACAGGAATGAAACGATCCCGCAGTCTTCGGTGGAACTGATCTGACATAGCTGTGTTGGCAGGCTGATCACTGCAGTGTGTGTGTTTGGATTCAGAAAATTGATGGATGGATGGAAGGATACCTTTGGTTTGGCTCTGGGCTTCAGCTGCTCCAATTTCTTGGCCGCGGCCTCGATGGATGCAGCGGCACCCAGGAGCTCTGTCTCCGCTATCACTGTGGGGTCCTCTGGGTCCACCCACTCTGAACCTGAGAGGATGAGCAAACAAAGTCAACATGACCCTCATTTTCAAATCACTTACATTACTGATATCTAATACATGCACATGGAAAGAGAAAACACATGGTATGACGATAAAATAAATTTTAAGTAAAAAAATTTAAGAAAAAAGCATGCGATGGGGATTCGAACCAATAATCACATTCCACCACAAGACTCTTACAAAAATGACCATAAGAACTTTCCATCAAACACCATTGTTACTATGTAGATGTTAATACTCTGCAGAAACTCTAGAAACTGTACATATGTTTTAAAGGAAATATGCAAGAAAAAAGAAAAAAAAATACAAGGTAGGAAAAAAAGCCACGTTTTCATGCCAAACATAAGTTCTCTTTTAAATTTATTTAATTTTACTATGAAAAAAACCTATGGTTACCATGGGAAATTTTGTTAAGGGCAGCAATTTGTATAATGTGTGATAATGAACGGATGCCACAACCTTTAATAACTATAACTTCAAGATAAACACTGGTCTTAGCGCTGACTGGCAGGTTATTACAGTCGCAATCATTCATTAATTGCTTAGATGAACATACACATCTTTACGTTATTAGCCATTTATGGAGCAAATGTGCTTTGCAATACATTCTTCTTTACTGACGTTCAAGAGGCACTAAAAGACGTCTGTTTTGTTCAAACAGCTTGTGAAAACAGATGGTGAGAATGTGTTTGAGGATTATGTTAAACCTGAGGGAATTCAATTCTATCCCTTCTTCTCTTTTCTCTCACACTATAACTCATTGTATGAGTGTGTGTGTCCATGCTGGTCAGTTACTCAAGTCCGTCTGTATGTGTGTGGCCTGATACTGGAGAAAAACAACACTGTGTATTATACTCACCTCCATCTGTGGCAGAAAAGGAAAAAACAACAAAGTAGTGTTATAGAAAAGAGCAAGAGAGCACCATCAGCCCAATGGCTCTATTAAACCAGCAAAAATTCAGCTCAATTGACCTGCGATTTTCCCCATTACCTCTCAAACTCATATACCATTACCAGGCCCGCAAGAGATCTGTGCTTGCGGAAAGCTCAGCAGAATATGAAAACCCATCATTGGCAAAATTAAATTAAATGTGTTTGATTTTTTTCATTATAAACATTAAAAAAAGGCAATATTTATATTTTTTGGATAATTATAGTGTTAATAAAATTATATTTAGAGGAATAATTCATCTCAGTCAAAACGTCCATCCCCTATTGCCCTCACATCAAAATCCAATATATCAAGAAATTTGTTTAGAACTGTTTTGGTCAGTTTTTACATGCAAATGGTGTTTGAGCTGTGCATATTTCGCTCCTGATTCAGACGAAACGACTTTTTCCACAATATTATGGATAGAGGACTCATATTTTTGCTAGAAGCAAAAACATCTTAATGATGGATTTATTACAAACATGCAGCTTTTCGCTTCACGAGATGATTACTTGTGATGATTACTGTGATGTTTTTATCAGCTGTTTGGACTCTCATTCTGACGGCACCCACTCACTGCAGAGGATCCTTTGGTGAACAAGTTTTGTAATGTTACATTTCTCCGATAAAAAAAAAAAATCTACATCTTGGATGACTTGAGGTTGAGTAAATTTTCAGCAAATTTTCATTTTTGGGTGAACTACCCCTTTATTAAAAGTGTTTGGCTTTCAAAATTAAACCTTTTTTTTCACACTAATTGTGTTGCTCTGTCAATATTCAATAAAGACAAATACTTTGGGACCAAAAAACCCAGAACTTTCCTTACGTGACCTGCAACCCCACTGTAGCATATCCATTTGTGCGTGCTCACCTTTCATGGCTTCAGCAGTCTGGATGAGCTCTGTGACTGAGCCCGCCACTTTTTTGGACAGCACGACCAACTGCTGTTTCTGTTCGGCCGTGGGTTTCTGCAGGACCTGTGTGGAGTAAACACACGAGGTTAATCACAGAAACCCAAGCACAAATGCATCCTGTAAAAGCTGTCGGCGCTCCCACTCACGAGCAGGACGTGTTCAAGCAAGTCGATGTATCCGGTGGTGCACTCGATGCCGTAGAGCAGAGCTTTTTTCCTCACATCCTCGCCCACTTCTGGGTGGTACGCGGCTTGCTGCAAGACACAAACACAAATTTATGGTACGTGATGATTAGCTCCAGAGGGAATCTGCAGATTTTTGTGATTTTGAGGGAAAAATCTCTAGCTTTATATGAATCTGTGGAATGAAGGAACTGCATTACATCATGACAACACTAGAGGGCGTAATTTAGGTGTCAAAAGTAGGTTAGTGCCAAACGACATTGAGAAATAGAGCAAACAGTATCCATTGCACATGGAGAGTGTATATAAATACATTTTGTTGGTATTCAAGTGTTTGTGGATTTCCACCTTACAGTTGGTCAGCATACGGTGAGACTGTGTTTGTGTGAGTGGGCATATGTCTGTGTGATGGTGGATAAGCACCTTGCAGGTGGTCAGCATGTCGGAGATGGCTTTGCGGCTCAGGTTGGCAGTGGATATCACGTCCTCCTGCTGAGCAGAGTTACCTGCTGCCACTGCTTTGGCCGTCGCAACGGTGATGCCCTTGGTCATGCGGATGAACTCTTCCGGGGTGGTAGATTTCTCCGGAACGTCCTTGGACTGGAAAACCTGGAAAGCAGATGATGCAACAGTCAGGGAAATTAAGAAATATTTAATACATAACAAGAAATAACATCTACAGCTCTTAAGTGAATAATACATTTTTAGAATCGGTCACATGACCACGAACAATTTTTTTTGCACTAATACACTAATGCCGTCAGGATTTCCTAAAGTCCTGATGGGCATCTGATAACAGGAGTATTAAACCAAAAGATAAATCTCTTGCCTTCCTGTACCACTATCTCAATCTGTCACGTGGCCTCTGATAAGTGGAGTAGGGATGCCCATGGGAGAAGGAGAACAAGGAGCAGGTGGAGAACAGGCAAACGCTCACATGGTGTATTACTTTGTATTACCAGTTCATATCACAGATGGATGGGTTTTTACCTCTGTCTGGGCTAAAATTAATTAGGCTGGACCTAATTGGTACTAATTCACAGCCAGATTGTAATACAAGTTGACTGTATTAGCTTCTTAATTAAGATCAAAATGAGCATGACATGTACTAACTAGTCCCAAGTGCTTAAAGGAATAGAAGATGATAATTTGACAAATGTCTTGGTGTTTTGTTTTGTCCATACAATGTTGTTTAGATCCCATTGACTTTCAAAATATCTTCTTTTGTGTTCAACAGAAGAAATTCATACAGGTTTGGAACAGCATGAGGGTGAGAAAATAATGACTGTATGTTCCCTTTTGAAGAACCACTCTTTAAGTGTGAAAAGCACATTATCTCTTGAAATATTTCAATATTCACACAAAGAATGTTCCGTACAGTGAGTTCCTGTTTGATGCACTCAATAGTGGCTTCAAGAGCCCTCGTCCCGCGAGTGGCCTCATCTTCCACCGCTTTCACAGTTTTCAGCAGAGAGGTCACGTTCGTCACCATCACCTGTAAAACATAGGGAAGTCAAAGTCTTGGACTGGCTTGGAACTCTTTTTTCTGCTTTATGTGTCACAGCTTAAGTGAACTCAACTAGAGAATGTCAACGGTTTTGTGGCCAGTTTTTCACCTGAGACACTGAAATAAGGTCAGATGCAATGCTATGACAAGAACAGCTGTATCAGTGAAATATCAGACAAGGTCAACCAGATTATGTTCTTTTTAAGGTAAAAAATTCAAATCTAAATCATACATCAAAACATTAGAATATAGTCAGGTGATCAAACAGGACCTTTTAATGGACCACAGCTGAGGTCTGTAATGGATTCTAAATCTTGCTTTAGGCTAAGTTTTAAACACAAAAGGAAAAAGGAAGAAACCTAAGAAAACAAAAGAGGGCCTAAGACAAAGCCCTGAGGGACGCCACCACTACTTTCAACACGCACTGAAGAAAAACGCGCATACAATGTCTGAAGCAAAATCTCAGAGGATCTGAAGTCACCATATGTTGGAGGAATGTAAAAAATCTTTCCATCAAGGTCACAACTGCATAACACCTCATTATTTAAGTATGCTAAATAAAACATATCATGTTGCATGTATGTGGAAGTTAATCCCAGAGGTTTAACAGCACCAGGTGAATGATTAAGGGATTAGAGAATGCTAGAAAATATGTGTGGTACACATCAATTTCTGTTTAAACAAGACTGGAGATAGTTCTATTCACTTCACATGATAAACTGTGTGCACTGATCCACAGAATAACTGCAGAAGCGAGTGCCGTTTTAATTTTCTGTTTATTAGGTTTACAAAATTAATACGTATTGCCATGTAGCAAATCATACATGGCATTGGAGAGAAGACAGAAAAAGGAAGAGAGGAAGGGAAGGAAGCAGTCCTTATGCTGTATACACACACACACAGCTTGGTTCTGTACCCTGCTGCGTGGCCATTGAGTCACTCACACACACACTATGATCACTGTAAGATAGGGTTTGATTTGTGGCCACACACCAAGATGACAGCACTCAGCCAAGAAAATGAGAGACAGGGCCAGCTGTTAGACAGGCGTACACACATACACATACACACACACACACAGTGATAGTCATCAGAATAAGATATGATCCTCACTAAGACACAAAATGCCTTTCTTACAAACAGGAACTTATAGACACGCACACAACATTCTTCAACCAAACATACCTTGGCGGCACTTTTCAGCTGATACATGGACGGATCGTCTGCTGCCTTGCCCGCAGCACATTTAGTGGCACTAATCAGCTCAGCCAAAGCTTTAGCGACGTCTCTGACTGCATTTATCAGTACAACCTGAAAGAGATAGAGAGAAGACTTTATCACAACCACCTTTAGTCATGATATGCCACTGGCTTTATCCACTCCCATCATGCATTGCACTCCTCCAGGGGTGCAGTTCTTTATCGGAACCACCTTTATAATACCATACAATACATTATGATTTATTAATCCTCAACTGGTAATTTAGATTTTGGCCAGAGATGTGTCATGATACATGCCACTGGCTGTTAGAGTGAGTCAGAGAGCGTCTGCACCCAAAAGTCGAGACATTTGAG
Source organism: Tor tambroides (assembly GCA_021397915.2). Taxonomy (NCBI): domain Eukaryota; kingdom Metazoa; phylum Chordata; class Actinopteri; order Cypriniformes; family Cyprinidae; genus Tor; species Tor tambroides. Next base: position 23,272 of record JAFVLL020035308.1, read on the forward strand.
AGGAAAGCTAATGATATTCTCATTACACTCAGTCAGGGTGTGAAAAAGGATAAATATAGTCCAGGATAAAAATATAGGAGCAGACAGAATTAGAACACACTGGGCACTGGGTAATGGCTGAAATTTTGGTGTTGTGAAAATCCTATGACAGATTATAACAGCGAAACACGCACCTGTGTCTCGGGGTCCTCTGAGCCCATGCTCGTAGCGCCCAGTTTGACCACGTCAGTGAGCTGTGTGATGGTCTTGGCAGAGGACTGGGCTGCCTGGGCTAGTTTGTCCTGGCTCGATGCAGCACCAGACACAAGCAGCTTGGTGTCCTCAACCAAAGCTTTAGCGGTTTTCAATATGTTCTCTCTAAAGTGTGCAGAAACAAATACGCTTCAGATAACTCAATGAGACACCCAAGATTATGCCGACATTAATAAAACAAACCTTTGACATTTTATGTATGTGATGCTGAAACTGTTATGTTCTGCTAGGTCTCACCTGTGGTCTGCGAAAGACTCTTCGTTCTCTGCGTTCAGTGTGCCGGCAGAGGCAAACATGATGGTTGTGTCCAGATCAGCAATGATGCCGGAGACAGAACTGGCTGCAGTTATGCAGGCCTGAGTTCCTTTATTACCAGCCTGCAGGGCTGATAACACCATGGATACCTGCAGGAGAGAGTGAATCACACTTCATTATAAACTCCATAGGCAGAGTTGGGACAGTTTTCCAAGCCGTTTTCTCGAGTGTTAATAATAAAATGAATATTTCATTTATTTTATCCAATGTATTTAAATTTAAATGACAGTTTTATTTACACATATAATGAAACTGATAATAATAATAATAATAATAATAATGTTATGTAATGTTTTGAGTGTTATATAATTTAATTAGTTCAATTTTAAAAATACATATATTGTATTGTATTATAATTATAAATAAATCGTTTTAAAAGGTTGTTTAATGTAATTACATAAATTAATTAAATTGATTATATAGATAATATAAAATTTAGATTATAAAAATAGATTATAAATATTATACAAATATAGTATTTAATAATATTATTAACAGAAAACAATAATAATTCAAGAATGTTTTGTGTATTATAATTATATAATTTAAATAGTTTAAGAGTTTTATTAGAAATACATATATTCATAAACAGTAATAGTTTTAGAAAGTCAATATATTATAATTACATAATTGAAAGAAATAATTAAAAACATTTTTTAAATATATTATAATTACATAATTTAAATAGTTTAATTAGAAATACATAATATATTACAACTACGTAATTTACAGTTTAATTAAATAAATACATATCCATACAATAATATTATTGTTATTTCTTAATATAATATAATATTCCATCAAGCTACAATAGACACAATACAAAGAGGTCCCAGATCTGTATTAACATAACTGCTTCAACCATCACCAACATCAGAGAAAGACAAATACTGAGTGATGGACTCTGACAAGCTACTTAAAAAAGATGGACAAGTCCATTACACTAACACTTTGATAAACAGAGAGAAACAGAGAGAGAGAGCGAGAGAGAGAGGCAGAGAGATATAGAGAACAATTGAGTTGTCTTCACGAGTAGATGTGAAAGTCCATAAGGGAGGCATTCAAATGCAACCATCCCTATTCATGTTTCACATACAGAAATGACTGCAGGCAGAGCTGAGGTTTGAACTGAATGGGGCCGGTGGGGGACGTGGACGTATTTAACAGAGCTCATTTAAAGCAGCGAGGGGTCACAGCGCCACCACAGCGGGACAGACCGACTCCAGCTACTGAGATGTAATCAAAGACAATATGACACACTGACGAATGTCATCTACTGTATACAGTCTCAACCGGGGCTTCCGGCATTCATTCCAACAATAGTAGAAAAACAGCTGGAACATAAAGAATGAAAAGTGCAATCACTGAAAATAAGCCGGCGACTCTCATTGTGCCTGTCTGAGTCAGTGTTTGCCAGGGCGTTGCTATGCAGTTTCTACAGTGTTGCTGGTGGTTCTATGGCTGTTGTTATGTGGTTTGATTTGATTTGAAACTTTATTTCGAACATGTAAAATAAATATAATAAAAACAAAACAAAAACAATACAACACAATTCAAAACAATTTTAACTTAAACATGTCCAAAAACGAAGCATAAGCTTGATATGGTTGATATGATGTAGCAAGATTAGCTGGAAGAGTGCTGTTATAAGATTGCTAGGGTGTTGTGGGTGGTTGCACAGGTGTTGCTATACTAAAGTATTGTAGCTATGTGGTTGCTAGGGTGTTGTGGGTAGTTGAAAGTGTTGCATTGTGATTGCTAAGATGTTGTGGTGGGTATCAATGACATTACTATGTGGTTTCTAGGGCAATAGAGGTGGTTGCTATGGTGTTTTTATGAGGTTGCTAGGATGTTATGGGTAGTCGACAGGGTGTTGCTATGTGACTGGAAGGCTGTTGTGACACTCCACAACAAGGGTGTTGCTATGCTATTTTTTAGGGTGTTGCTGGTGGTTGTCACTGTGTTGCTAGGGTTTTGTGGGTGGTCGACAAGGTGTTGCTATGTTATTGCTAGGGTGTTGTGGGTGGTTGCGTAGGAGTGTTTCTATGCTATTAGTAAGGTGTCATCAGTAATCAATAGAGGGTTGCTATGTTATTGCTAAGCTATTTTTTAGTGTTGTTGGTGGTTGCCAGTGTGTTGCTAGGGTGTTGTGGGTAGTTGACATGGTGTTGCTAATGTTATTGCTAAGGTGTTGTGAGTGGGTGCATAGGTGTTTATATGCTATTACTAAGGTGTCAATAATCAATAGAGGGTTGCTATGCTACTTTTTAGAGTACTGTTGGTGGTTACCAGTGCGTTGCTAGGGTGTCATGGGTAGTTGACAGGGTGTTGCTATGTTATGCTATTACTAAGGTGTCATCAGTAATCAATAGGGTGTCGCTATGCTATTTTTTTTTTTTAGAGTTTTGTTGGTGGTTGCCAGTGTGTTGCTAGGGTGTTGTGGGTAGCTGACAGGGTGTAGCAACATTATTGCTAGGGTGTTGTGGGTGGTTGCATAGGTTTATCTATGCCTTTACTAAGGTGTCATCAGTAATCAATAGGGTGTTGCTATGCTATTTTTAGGGTGTTTTTGGGGGTTACCAGTGTGTCGCGGGTAGTTGACAAGATGTTGCTATGTTATTGCTAGGGTGTTGTGGGTGATAGCATAGGCGTTTCTATGCTATTACTAAGGTGTCATCAGTAATCAACAGGGTGTTGCTATGCTATTTTTAGGGTGTTGTTGGTGGTTGCCAGTGTATTGCTATGGTGCTGTGGATAGTCAACAGGGCATTGCTATGTTATTTCTAGGGTGTTGTGGGCAGTCGACAGGGCGTTGCCATGTTATTGCAAGGGTGTTGTGGGTAGTCGACAGGGCATTGCTATGTTATTGCTAGGGTGTTGTGGGTAGTCGACAGGGCGTTGCTTTGTTATTGCTAGAGTGTTGTGGGTAGTCGACAAGACGTTGCTATGTTATTGCTAGGGTGTTGTGGGTGATAGCATAGGTGTTTCTATGCTATTACTAAGGTGTCATCAGTAATCAACAGGGTGTTGCTATGCTATTTTTAGGGTGTTGTTGGTGGTTGCCAGTGTATTGCTAGGATGTTGTGGGTAGTCGACAGGGCGTTGCTATGTTATTGCTAGGGTGTTATGGGTGGTAACATGGGTGTTGCTATGCTATTACTAAGGTGTCATCATTAATCAACAGGGTGATACTATGCTATTTTTTAGGATGTTTTTGGTGGTTGCCAAAGTGGTGGTAGAGTGTTGTAGGTAGTCGACAGGGTGTTGCTATGTTATTTCTAAGGTGTGGGTGGTATCACCCCCTCTAATGTCTGTATGATATTCTGGTCTCAATATAAGTTTCAATACAAGTTTCAATACAATTTTCAACCATTTTCTGTTTACAATGTGAATATGAGCCTTAGCAACTGCAGCATACCTCTAAATAAACCAGCAGTGTTTTAAAAGTGAAGTCAGAAGAGGCTTTTAAAACAAAATTATTTTCTAATGCCATGATAAAAAGTTAATAGAAACAAAAAGTAATGCAGCAAACAACACAGAAGAAACGGCCTCCCACAATCCTGAGTGAGCCTACCTTCTCTGTGACAGCACGGGCGTACTCGATCAGCTCTCTCTTGGTGAAACTGTCCGTCGGGCTCATCTGAAGGGCTCCGGCCTTCTGGACCAGATAGATGCAGCCGTGACCCAACTCCTGCACCCGAGTCTTGATCTGAGATCCCACCTGAAAATACAGCCATGATATCAAGTCTAAGAAAGAGTTGGCATCCAAGTCAGCCTGAATCTGGGTCTAAATCTGAATGTATTCGTGCTCTGCGACTGCTCTAAAAGCCACTGCCTCCGTTCAACAAAGCTCTATCCAATAATTAAGAAGTGATTGTGACGGCCTTTGAGGGGGCCCGACAGCACTGTATGTTCATTACCTGACACACAGATCCATGGGTGGGCGGCTCTTCATTATGAATATCACAACGGGCTTTTAAGGCTTGTGGGGGTGCACGGTTGCTATGGTAACGGTAACGGCTGCTTATGTAAAAATGCTAGTGAAGAGAGCTGGTGACTACCACGTCCACGTGTCGGCTTCCTTTTTTCAAATGTGGAGAGAGCAAAGGTGTGAAATGTGTCGGCTAGTGTTCGCACCTTTGTTCACAGGCTTAACACCATGCAAAATGGAAGTATAAGGTTTGCTATACGACACTGACCAAGTTGCATGTGTTTGCACTAAATAAGAAGGTGTGAATGAGTTTATTTTTCCATATTTAAGTGCTTATGATACACTATTGTGGATGAGATTTGAGAGTGAATAATGATGAAGTTTACAGTGAACAGCATACAGTGAATTTATCTATTTCTCACACAAATCTATCGAATGGCTTCAGAAGATTGGAATATAGTACACAAGTGCCAATAAGACGGTTTGAAAGTTTTTTTATATGAATTTTCTGTTATATCAAAAGTATATAAACAATTTTTTTTTACTGTTTTGATCAAACAATAATTTTATTTCCTTTTAGTTTTTCTACACATATTTTCCTATATATTATTAATAATACTAACACTAATAATAATTAGTGCTGTCAAATGATTAATCGCAATTAAATCGCATCCAAAACAAAAGATTTTGTTTACATAGTGTGTACTGTGTATATTTATTATTTATATATAAATACACACATACAGTGTATATTTTGATAATATTTACATGTATTTACATGCATATATGCATTCATACAATTTATATTAAATATAAATATATTTAATATATAAACATAAAATTTTTCTTAAATATATACGTGCATGTGTGTATATACATAATAAATATACACCGCACACACACATATATTATGTAATCAAAAACTTTTATTTTGGATTAATCACGATTAATCATTTGACAGCACTAATAATAATGCTACCCTGAATGAAATCAAACACTTGTTTCTTAATAATTTCAAGGTGCTGATTCCTGTTTTGCTCTAGCATGTCACAATTTTTCACAGAATATGATGCATTTTATTGGCTTTCAACAACCACTTGTAAGGTGAAGAAGTCTTTTTTTAAATTAAAGTCTTGTATTATCCCTTAATCACCATAAAAACTGCCACAAAGACATGATTCATATCTTCCTCTGAGCCAGGTTATTTGTATTTGTTCAATTCTCAGCCGATTTTCACATGTACAAATGATTTAGAAGTCATTATTCATGCTCATTTTATGCCCAATTTCTACTTTTCCCACTCCTTTGCAGATTGCCAGTTAAATTATACATTTTGAATACTTCATTTTGCCATTAAAATGGACCTTTTGACTGCTTTTTGATTTTGATAAGTACATTAAATCTGATACATGAAAAATCCTACATTCTTATTTTGTGAAAAAACTAAGTTTTTATTGATATTTCTGAAGTCAGTATCATCAAATTAGGTAATATTGTGCCTTTTTTTGCAAATCAGCAATTCCTTTTTGCAAGACTCAGGGCTATGTAATAATAATATAGCACATAAGTCATATAAACTAAATTTATGACATTTTAGGGTGTTTTCTTTTTCCAGAGTTCAATAGTTCTTTGATTGTATGGTAAAGAGCATTCTGGACTTCTAAAGGCCTGTTTTAGTGTTTCATAGAAGAAAATTCAGTTTCAGTTTTAAGTGATCTGTTTGCTTTAAGTCTGGAGTTTATGTGAGGTTTAGGCCATCTGCGTGTCCATTAGCGTGTCTGTAAATGTGCATTTCTCAGATCACTGCTCTGGTGGGGGTAGAGACACACTTGCTGCACTGATCCTCACCTCCTCTGGCTCAGCAGTGGCAGCTGCCAGACGGCCTTGTTGTGCCAGCTGGCTGTAATCCACCGTCACCTGAGACGCCAGTCCACCCAGCTCCTCCGGACATGTCACCGACTTCGTCATCTAGGGTCACATAACAGAAGCAAAAGCTGTCATACTGTGACTAAAGACGTGAGAAGATATTGAAGCATTTTGAGTGAGCGTCCTCACCATTTCCTGTGCAGTAATGGCGATGGCTTTTGAAAACTTCACCATGGTGGTCTGGTAATCCACAAAAGTGCCGTCAGGCTCCGGCGGTGTTCCTTCATCCATCTGTGAAGTAAAGAGACCCGAATAACAGTGATGTAATGCTGGATCCAGTCCTAATACAAATTACCGTCTTTGCG
>JAFVLL020035308.1:35000-65427 GCA_021397915.2 Tor tambroides
GTTATAAATGAACCCAAGTTTTTGCTTACATAATATATGAGTGTGTACTGTGTATATTTATTATATATATATATATATATATATATATAAATACAAACACATGCATGTATATATTTAAGAAAAATATGTTATGTTTATTTATTAAATATATTTATATATATATATATATATAATATAAAATATAATAACAAATATATAAATTTATATACATGTAAATATTTTCAAAATATATACTGTATGTGTGTGTATTTATATATACATAATAAATAAACAGTACACATACACATATATTATGTAAACAAAAACTTTTATTTTGGATGCGATTAATCGCGATTAATCGTTTGACAGCACTAAATAATACTAACATTATATTTTTTTTAACAAACTAAAACACCCAATTATTAATCCAACAAGGGCTGTTACTGTTAAATAAAACTAAAACTATTAAAAATTGTTTTTGTTTATTGAAATAAAGCTGAAAAAAATTTAAAAATATTAGATGAAAAAAAAAGTTAAAAAAAGTTTCTATGTTAAATTAAAAATGTTACAGAAATGTAGAAAAAAAAACACGAATAAAAATGAGAAAAGCACAAAATTACTAAAACGCAAACTAAAATTAAAATGAAAACTGACAATAAATTAAAATAAAGCTACTTCAAACTATCAATATTATATAAGTATATAAATAATTCTAAAATAACACTGATATGGAGAACTGGGGGTGCCACTTAAAAATAAAATTAATGAAGTATTGATTTATTCATTAATTTAAAAAAAGTAAAGAAATTACTTATAAAATTGGCAAATAAATAGACTTTTTAAAAAAATAGTTTATTTAATGGTTTAAAAAATGTAGTTCAATGCAACTTTAAAATAATACATGAATAAATTATTAAATGCAACATTTTATGGGTGTGTGTCTTAAAATCCTGTCGAAAGTTCATTAGCTGCTCTCACTTTTTTTTGAACAACATGGCTTTTTAAAATGCATATAGAAAAGCAGTGTATAACATTTATAAAATGCTATTTAAATGTTCTATTTCAAAATGAACTTTTTATGAAATAAATAGATGTATATGTCTATTTATTTGTTCAGTTTGTAGTTTAAGTATTTTATGTGCTTACATTTTAATTTGTAAATAAATACGTTGATGATTCATTTCATTTTTAATCTTTTTTTAAGCAGCACTCCTACTCCATTGATTCATAACGCTTGGTGTCACAACATAAGCTGTTGTAGACCTAATAGAAAGTAACAGTGTACCAAAGCAACATTAATGTAATGTAATGTAATGTTACTACAGAGTGATGGCAGGTTTTGACACAGACAGGTGTTTTATTGGTTTACCTCCAGAGAGATGTCATCTCTGCGGGGCAGACTCTGACCCACGGCGGCGAGGGACACCTGCTCGATGTCCCTGATGCTCTTGTTGATGCTGTCGATGGACTGGTCACACTCCCGCTGCCCAGGGGCCTTGTCCCTGTGACAACAGAGGAGATGAGGTTGCTACAGGGTTGCCGTGGGGTGTTTTTCAGCTTAATTGAATTAGATTTTTCAACTCGATCCAGATATTGTACATTACAGTATCATAAAACAGGAGAGTCAGTGCAGACGTGGGTGTTTTTGCTCACACACACACACACACACACACACTGAGAGCTGGCTGAGCTCCAGTTCTGATTGGTTGATCTGGGAGGACAGTGTGTGGAGGGCAGCCAGATGGGCAGCGAGCCGAGCCGCTGTTCCTGCTACTGCTGAGAGCGTTACAGTCGAGAAGACACCATCACTGATCTCAGATAAGGTTGTCTGTATGCTCTCTGTGCAGAAGCGTGGATGAGTGTCTGATCTGTGTTCAGTCTCCTCAAGCTATATCAATCAACCTCGATGCTCTCAGTGGAGAGAGAAACCCAGAAAGAGACACTTACTGCAAAATACAACCCAGTGACACCAGACACAGTCTGTTATTTAGCTACTATTTACAGAAAAATAGTCTTCAAAACAATCCTTCAGAAAAAAACAAACCTACTGTAAAACAACTGATGGTAAATAAAACCTACTGTGTTTAATTGTTATTATTGCTATAAATTATTTTTATGGATGCAGGACTTTTTAAGCTTTTATCAAAACCTCTGAAATAACCATAATATTTACTGTACATTTATATATGTTCTTGGCAATGCATATTACTAATCAAAAATGAAGTTTTTATATATTTACAGTGAGAAATTTACAAAATATCTTCATGGAACATGATCTTTACTAAATATCCTAATGATTTTTGGCATAAAAGAAAAATCGATAATTTTGACCCTTACAAGTGTATTTTTGGCTATTGCTACAAATATACCCCAGCGACTTAAGACTGGTTTTGTGGTCCAGGGTCACATACATTTATATATATATATATATATATATATATATATATATATATACACACACACATACATGTAAGGAATAATTGACGACGGGCTGTTGAATTATTAGAAAAATAATGCACACCCGAGGTGGTGATGCGGCCACGACGCGAAGCGGCTCCCTTGCTAATTCCAAAACGTCATTCATTTTAAATCGTAACGGAGGCTTGAGCCCTTGATAGTAGACTAATGCAGTTAATACAGTTAATAACTAAGTTATGAGAGGAGCGAGAGAGAGAGAGAGAGAGAGAGAGAGAGAGAGAGAGAGAGAGAGAGAGAGAGAGAGAGAGAGAGAGAGAGAGAGAGAGAGATTACCTCTGTGAGTCTGCGTCTCTCAAAAAGTGTTCGGCAGCAATGTCTAGTTATAGTGAAACTTAAAGTACATTTTCTTCACGAACAGCGCCGTTGTTGTTACCTCGCTTGTGAGAAGTCATGTAGTTTTTAAGTTGTTAAACTGTGTTACTGATAAAATCGTCAGAGTAGTGCTAACAACATTAGTATGTTAACGTGTGTGCAAACTGTCTGTGTGGGAGAGAGAGCGGGAGAGATAGAGTATGTGCTTTCCGTACATAATAAAGCGTAATTTTGTGGCAAAAACATGGATATAATCTGTCGATTGTATCCTTTTGTTTACTATATTTATTTGTTTGGCCAGTGTCGTTGTGGGTTTTGGTTCTTTTGCTGTTTTAGGCTGTAAGGACCTTTGAAATAACACAAATCATTTGGCGAAGTGATATGGACATGTAATGCGGTGCCTGGAACTACGTTCGCCGTGCGTTTCCCTGAAAATAATTGCACACCTTAGAACGTTCGTCAGCCAATCAGATTCAAGCATTCAACGGCCCTGTAGTATAAATATATATAAAATATGTACATGTATATATTTATATTCATATAATTTATATTGTATATAAATATATTTAATATATAAACAACATATTTTTCTGAAATATAATATACATGCATGTGTGTATATTTATATATACATAAATATACACAGTACACACACAATGTAAACAAAAACTTTTATTTTGGATGCGATTAATCGCGATTAATCGTTTGACAGGACTAGAATAAACACATATTTATTAAATATACTGTATATTTAAATTTGTACTAAATCTAAAACACCGGTGAAATTGATTATGTTAAATAATTATTGTGACAGTTTTGTGTATTTATACATTAATTTGCTTAACTGTTATGTTATTATATTTTATATTTCAATTTAATATAATAATGATTTTTGTATTCACTGGCTTTCCCTGGTTTTCCATTTCACTGCTTGTTGGTGATATTACTTCCCCCTGGAGCTGTGATGAGGGGAACAGACTCTGTGTGCGGGAAGATTTGAGAAGAGAACGAGAGTGTGTGTGTGAGGACTGAACAGCTGCTACAGTTAATAACGCTTGCTCTTCAGTTATTTAACACAAGTTTAAATTAAACCTCATCTTTTACCAGCATGATTATTATTTATCACCTGATGGAGACTGAAGCCGCAAGCTTTTCACACTCACCAAACCGCTGACTCAGGTGATTATTTGCATGATGCTGACCTGATGGACGTGATGAGGCTCTTGATGGAGTCCGACACGGTGCGGGAATGGCCTGCCAGGATGGACCAGGTGGGCGGGTCCTTGGGGTTAAGGATGAGAGAGCGGGCGGTCTCTAATAAGTGGGTGGAGCTGTCCAGCATTGAACGAGCTGAGCGAAGGATCGGCTCCTGGGCTGCTGAACCCTGAGATTGGAAAGAAATGAAAAAGAAGTTGAAAACAATTTAGTTTACAGTGTTTTTAATTATTTCGTTCTTAAAGTCACATAAAAATGTGTGTACCATATATAAAGGGAAAATAATAACCAAAATGTTGTAAATATTTACAAAATATTTTTCATTTGTAATTTTTTAAAAATGTATTTATAATACATTTTAAATATTTTAAAAATATTTTTACAATATTTTAAATATTTTTTATTACATTACCCATCCATCAACAAACAGAACATCAAATGCAAAAATGTGACGAATCACCAAAATGTTAACAAAACACAATACAAAGACACTTTCAGTCCTAAATAATTCTATTCACAACTAACAAGATGTTAAAAACATGCAAAAAGCTGCTGTAAGAACAGAGCCAAACTCCCACAAACCCCAGAAACAGACTGAGGGGATAAAATTGTCAGGGACTTAAAAAAAACGTTGCAAAACTCCCATCCACACTCACTGACCTTTTAGACTTCCTGTGAGGAAGTCCAGTGTCAAACAGTCAGTGAACGGAGAGAAACCACTTTGTTTTGGCACAACATTACAGGCAATATTTCAAAGACAGAGGAGTCATCTAGTTATTCATGAAGTTAGCGTAGGCACATTTTACAAAGAAATACAGTATATGTGAAGTGAAAATTGCTAAAGTTGATGTGTGCAAAAGTTGAACATTTTTCATTATAGACAAAATATTGGCAGTTACTTTGGAACCATTTGGACTGATGGTAAAAAAAATAGACAAATTAACCTTTGCTTGTCTCTGAGCAACCCACACTAGTGGTGTTTCTTCAGTGTTTTGAATGAATTGCTTGAGTGAATAATTCCAGACCTCGCTCTTAAAACAGACACTTGTTTTGTTTCTAAATGAATCAGTCCTTTTTAACAAATTATTTAAATAAATGATTCAATCACTCACTCAAAAACACAGTCACTTGATTAATTGCTGAGTGAGTAGTAAGTGGAATAAGTTGAGTAAACGATTCAATGACTCACTCATATAGACAGTCAATTGTTTTGTTCCTAAATGAATCAGTGCCTTTAATCAGATTGGTCAAGTGAACGGTTCTATGACTCATTTATAAAGGCGGGCTGCATCTGAAATCAAATGCTTCCCTACTATACTCTAGGTGAAAAACAGTACGTGAAAGTAGTAATTTGTCCGAAATCACAATATTCATAAAACAGAAGGCCTACTACATCTGGAGATTATCTGAGAATATTTGTGAATGGCAGTAAAGATACTCAGAGAGTATCTGATTTCAGACACAACCAGTCACTTGTTTTGTTTCTGAAAGAATCAGTGCTTTTGAATGAATTGGTTGAGTTAATGATTTAACGACTCACTCGGAAAGACAGTCACTTGTTTCGTTCCTGGTCGTATCAGTGCTTTTGAACAAATCAGTTGAGTAAATGATTCAATGATTCATTCAAAGACAGTCATTTGTTTTGTTCCTGATCGTATCAGTGCTTTTGAACAAATCAGTTGAGTAAATGATTCAATGATTTATTCAACGACAGTCACTTGTTTCGTTCCTGATTGTATCAGTGCTTTTGAACAAATCAGTTGAGTAAATGATTCAATGATTCGTTCAAAGACAGTCATTTGTTTTGTTCCTGATCGTATCAGTGCTTTTGAACAAATCAGTTGAGTAAATGATTCAATGATTCATTCAAAGACAGTCATTTGTTTTGTTCCTGATCGTATCAGTGCTTTTGAACAAATCAGTTGAGTAAATGATTCAATGATTCATTCAAAGACAGTCATTTGTTTTGTTCCTGATCGTATCAGTGCTTTTGAACAAATCAGTTGAGTAAATGATTCAATGATTTATTCAACGACAGTTACTTGTTTTGTTCCTGAACGAATCAGTGCTTTTGAACAAATCAGTTGAGTAAATGATTCAACGATACACTCATAAAGTGACTGTTTCTGAATGAATCAATGTTTTTGATCAAATCGGCTGTAACACGTAGAAAGATTCACTATTACACAGTTTGTCTGGAATGCCCAAAACAGACAAATCCTAACCCCAGGGCACTGTTTTGACATTTTTAGATTTGTCTGTCCTCCTGATTTAGTTCAAAATTTAAAATTTGGCTGTAAAAATTCAGTGGAATGAGTACCCACACACTCACACACACAAAAAGTAATAAATGAAATATTGTGGTATTCAGTATTTCATCACCTCATGGCTTATCTGCGCAGGAATGCTGGCAAACTCAGGGTTGGAGGCAAAAGTGGAGAGATTATCCACAGCTTCTATCAGCGGGGTCGTGGCCACTCGGCACCTCTCACGGTTCTCATCTGAGAAATCCCCGTCCAAGGCCTGAGAAACACAGCAGAGCGATCACATCTGCTGAAACACTTCAATCCTCACACATAAATAAAGCTTTATCAATGCTTATAATGTTGCAAATGGTCAGACAAGCTCACGGTCTTCATGCTAATGCACATGATTCAATCAATTCTCAATTACTTTGGTACAAAATTATCTTTTGGTAATTAAGTGAAGGCTGTACCTTTATAGTTTTGACAAGGTTAGCCGTGGTATTGGCGACCTCTTTGGCTGACTGCACGAAATGTCTCCGGGCTACAGGATTGGCTGTTTTGGAAGATGCTAGACGACAGGCGTTGCAGAGAGCCGAGGTGTGCTTTGCAACAATGGTAGCTGCTGACAAAACCTACACAAACAAAAAGATGAGGAAATGCAAGCCACAAAGATTAAAAAAAAAAAAAAAAAAAAAAAAAAAAAAAATTCACAAAAAGCCAATCAGGATATGGCCAGACAAGTAAAAAATAAAGAATGGAACTTGATACTAAAGAGCCAGTCACCTGGGATGGGCTGCTGGCCGGGTCCACCAGATTCTGGCAGGCCATCTGAATCGCCTGATTGGCTCTTGCAAACTGGATGGGATCGACCAATCCCTGATGACCCGACTGGCTGTTGGGGTCTGAGACTCCTACCAAATAAGAAGCCTGACGAAAAATAAAGGCACACCAAAAAAAGAAGCTTGGAGTTAATAACTAGTAAATTCAACATGAAACCAAAATGTATGTATTAATTTATTTACTTCATATTATTATATTAATTGTTATATTTATTATTTAATATTATATTATATTATAAATTTCCCTTGTTGTGCAAGATTTGTTTGTGTAGTAGCCAACATTATTATAATAAATATTTATTATTATTTTTAAATCTACAAAATAATAAATCACATCAAAATTGACCTTTTTCCACCTCCGAAACAACAGATAAAACCAATGCAGTGGGCAAGATAAATTACTTTTGTTTCTTTAATCCGTTTTTTAAGCAACTTTTAATTAATATATTTCTATTTATTATATTCATAATTATTATATTACATTACATCATATATGACCAATTTTTCTTAATTAATTTGTGCACTTGATATTATTTAAAAAAAAAAGTTTTTCTAACACTACTCCAAAATGAAAATTATTTCACCTAAAAACATCTCTGCTGACAAAATCAATGCACTGTAGACAGTACAATATATATAAAATATAAAAAAACATATATAACCAATAGCAGCATAGCTATGTTTTGATATTTTTAATCTATTATTTTCTTTCTTTCTGTATTATTATATTTTATTACAATTTACTGATGAATAAAAACAAGCCCTGTCCTAGATTATTTCCCTCTAACTATTCAGTTACCCTCAGAAGTGTCACCAAAATCTAAATGTGTTGCAAAAGCATTTTCAAGTTGTCGATTAAATCAAATGGTGTTGATAAAAGTTAGCTATTGAATTTGTAATTGCATTTCTAAAGCATAATGTTTCAAATGCATTGTGGGAGCAGCCTCAGAGAGTATCAGGCCAAAAGTTCACCTGTCCCGCCGCCTCAGTCAACCCACACAGCGCTTTGGACGCCACACCCACACAATCCCCGAACGCTGGCACGTTTCCCGTCTTACAGTGCTGTGAGATTCCAGCCATGGACTCCCCGAGAACCTGTTCAGTCAGACGGCGAGATGTGTAAACATTTGGAACGAACACATTTCTTTAGAGAATTCTGGAATGTTGTGATGGATTCTTTACCTTGGAATTCTCCATAACGCTCTCAATGCAGTCAAAATAAGAGAGATCGCTGACCGGCTCATTGGGATTGTCCAACATTCCTCGAACAGCCTGTGTGTACGTGGGAGAGGGACAGGTTAATACACTTTAAGATGTTGAACATGCCTGTTGCTTTGAGATATTTGAGATATTTCTAACTTACAGTATATCAAAGAATTTCAAGGTTCATAAATGTAATAAAAAGCACACCACCAAATACCTCAGAAAATGAACAAAAAGCATTGTGTGTGGGGCTGAAACAACCCATTTCAAAATGATTACTGGAGACACACACAGGTTTGGACATAAATTATAATCATTCACAGACCCCAAATCATCATCGTTGGCTCTACTTTAACACACAATTGACCTGTGGCTGGTATATTTGAATGTTTCACAAAGGCATCACACAAAAGGCTGTTTTTAATCAACAAATAAGGCCAAATATGATCTAATGTCGATCTTATTTATATAAGACCACCATAGAAGACCTAATGGAAAAAAAACAGACCCTCATCTTGTTTATTTCATACTGTTTCTCAAAATATATGTGAAAAAAATTCAAAATATGAATATATACACATATATATATATATATATATATATATATATATATAGTAATATTCATATATGTATGTTTATAAGAAAGCAAATAATTATTTATACAATCATAGAAGTACAAAACCATCATAACTGCATCAATACTCATCTCCAATATAAAACTTTGAGAGATTAAGTGTGTGTGTTGAAGTACCTCGAGTTCTCGTAGAGCGTTATCACACTCTTTTTGTCCTGGTGCCTGTTGGGTACACAGTGTGATGAGTTGATTAATGCTCTCTGTGACCGCTCTGAAACACAGAAAATCACACACAGTCAGAATGACACAAAAAGCTCCTTCAAAGACTTCCCTTACCAAATCTATTTTTCTCAGACTCATTGAGCTTTCACTCCCTAAATGTAGGAAGGAGGCACTAATATTGAGGTCTTACAAACTTATCAGAATCACGACAAAACAAGGTTTTGTTACACTCATATGAGCCAAGATGTGAGTGAGTGTGTGTGTTGGTGTGTATGTGTGTCAGTCTACTCTCTCCTTCATTAAGGAAACTAAATCAATCTAGCTCAAAACCCTCAGGAGCAGCTGCTTTCCTGTGGTACCTGAGAGGATTCTGCAGCACTCACACACACACGCGCGCACACACAGAATTGTTTTTCATTATGATAGGTACTTTCCACTGACTTCTGTTGTTTTATATTGAGCTAATAATATCGTCTATCCCCTAATTCTGGCCGTAAATGTAACTCAAGCCCAAAACAATTCTCCTTTTTTCCTTCTGATTTTCCTTATGACATTATATATTATGTCTATTATGTTTTATTATTACGCTTTTGTGCAGGGGACGTTGGATGAAACACACAAACCTGACACACCCTAACAAACACAGCAGCAAAGTCAATATCAAAGCCACAAACAAAAACTCTCACATACATGTAAATCCTAACAAAACATTTTAACAAACAAATCACTCCCACCCAAACAAACACACACACACAAACAAAACACACCCACAAATTAACAAACAATACTCAAACACTAACAAACATACTAACAACAACAATAATCAAACAAAACTCACACATTAACACAAACATACACAATAACAAACAAACACACAAACAAAAACATTCACATACAAGAAAATCCAAATAACAAATCAAACATACAAGCTAACACATACAGAAAAACACGTCCAAGCAAAAATACGCCCACACATAAACAAAATGTAAACACTAACAAACAAAACATGCACACTAGAAACAAAAGAATACTGTACTCACACAATGACAAACAAAACTCAAACACAACAACCAAAAAAACAACAACACTACAAACATACTCAATAATAAACAACTTAAATTCTAACACACACACACAACAAACACAAACATGGCAGCACAATAAACAAAACTCAAACACTAACAAACCTCACACACTAACAAACACACACAAACATACACAATAACAAACAAAACTCACATAAAACACACACTAACAAACAAACCTACACACAATAACAAACAAAAGGCATACTAATACACAAAAAACTCACCCTAATAATCACAAACACACACAATAACAAATAAACACAAACAAGACAAACATTCACACTAACAAAACGTTTACTCAAACACTCATACATAAATAAAATACACTAACAAACATACACACTGACATAAATACAAACACTTGCAAACTAACAAACAAAAACAGATAAACACAAACATGCCAAACATGTTTGCTTGACCTAGTAATGTGTCTTTATTTGTTTTCCTCAAGGTGACATTTGGTAGACAGAACATAGACAATTCAATTTTAAGAACTAATGCTCACTATTAACTAGTTTATTAGCAT
This sequence comes from Tor tambroides, assembly GCA_021397915.2. NCBI lineage: Eukaryota > Metazoa > Chordata > Actinopteri > Cypriniformes > Cyprinidae > Tor > Tor tambroides. Next base: position 45,683 of record JAFVLL020035308.1, read on the forward strand.
GCATATTACTATCATATTAGCTGTTTATTAGTACTTTTAAAACACATAATGCCTGTTTCTGCATGACCATATTTTAGATCCCTTAACCCTACTCCATACCTAAACTTAACAACTACCTAACTAACTATTACTAAGCAGTAAATTAAGAGTTTACTAAGGCAAAAGTTGTAGTTAATAGTGAGAATTGGTCCCTAAACTAAATTGTGGCCATTTTTATATACAGTTAGTTATATATAAAACAACCTAACCCTAATTCACACCTTATCAGAAAACTTTCTGCATTTTTACAATAAAACACAAAACAAAACAAGATGGTAACACCTTAGTATAGGGACCAGTTCTCATTATTAACTAGTTGCTTATTAGCATGCCTTTTATTAACATATTGGCTGTTTATTAGTACTTATAAAGCACATATTCTGCATGACCATACTCTACATCCTTAACACCTACCTTACCAACTATTAATAAGTATCAAATTAGGAGTTTATTGAGGCAAAAAACCATAATTAATGGTTTGTTAATAGCGAGAATTGGACCTATTAACCTATTAAAGTGTGACCAACAAAACTTATTTACATTGTTTAATAAATGAGGCCCCCAAAGGTTTTGTCAGACTTAGCTCACTTTTGGATACAAATGTCTCAAAATATGGTTAGGTAGGCACGCTCTCACACACTCATACACACAGTTTCTCATTTTGCAAAAACATTCAGCTGAATAGCTCATTTTTTGTTGTTGGCCAGCAGCCTGCCCCTCAGGTTGACTGGTTAATGATCACTAAACTCTCTAGACTGAAGAATGAAGCTCATTCCTACCGTGCCGCAGCTGCGAGGAGGTTCTTGGCATTTGCCGCCCCTGGATCAACGGAGAGGGACTTGGCGGCCAACAGCAGCTTGCTGGATGCCATAGAGATGTTCTTCAGGTTGCCAATCACCTGGATCTGGTCATCTTTGGACTATGGAAACAGAAGACGGCAGCTCAGCCTGCAGTCAAACTATGTTGTTCTTCAACTTTACTTCAGCAGAAAAATGTGTAGTGTTCTTTGAATACAGGTTATATTTTATGGTTACAAAATTTAAAGGGATAGGTTACCTAAAAATATCACTACTCTCATTTAAACCCATATGACTTACTTCTAAGGATCACAAAAGGAGGTGTTTTTAATAACATACTCGTCACTTTTCTATGGAAGCTTGTTTCTGCCACGGAATAAAAGCAAAGGTAATTTCGACTTTTTATTTCACAACTCTAACTTACTGCAATTCTGTTATAAACTCAGAATTGTGAGGAAAAACAGTCAAAACTGCAAAATGTAAACTTGCTTGTAATACTTTTCTAATGGAGAAGTTTTCAAACTTCAAAAAGGATGCAAAATACCATAAAAGTATCATAAATGTGGTCCATACGGCTTACTTACGCAACATATTTTACGTCTTCTGTAGACATATGACAGCTTTGTGTCAAGAACAGACCAAAACAAGTGGTAAACCACTGTCTGCCTTTCAAGGCATTGTAGGCCTACTGAATATTAATTACATGATTCCACATAATTAATATTCATGAGCCAAGTTGATTTGCTTTTCTAATTTTGCCCTTAAAAATAGCAAACTGTGGCTCTTATTTTACATGTCATTTTAATGGGCATTGGTCTCAAAGAGCTAGACTATCTGCTGATGGCTTCTGGCCTGGCCTGTCCTGCCAGACCTCTGTGTCCCGCTCTATCCCTCAGTCATCCTTTAATAGGCATGTCACGCTCCATCAACCTCTCTGCTCGCCCGCCTCTCCAAATTAATCAACAAAACATGCAGAACCAGAACATCATCAAAGATTTCATTAGGGTGGAGCATCTTCATGCTCTCTGGAACAATTATGTGCCTGAGTGAATTAGATGAGAGGCGCTAATTAACAAATGAATCAGAACTTCAAAATGCATATATAAAGTTTTAGAAAATGTGACCGTCATTTGTTTTTTTCTCTTTGGTTAGTTGTTTAAAACATATAAATGTATACTACCTTTCAAAATTATTACTCTTTTTACTGTATTTTTAAACAAATAAATACAGCCTTGGTGAGCATAAGTAACTTCTTTCAAAAATATCTTACATCTTTTGAACAATAGTATACATGTGTACATGAAAATTTTTCATTATTGCTATTTCACTGAAAGCAAAATGTTGTGCAAAGCAACAAATTCACTTTGAGAAAGAACATATCTGATAAATGTGAAGTTATGTAAGTGGGATTTTGGACCTAATCTATCCATTTAATAAACCTGGCATTGTGTGTTATGAATGTTGTTAGCTCTTTGAAGAGTTGTTTGGTTCCTCTTTTGTAAGTCGCTTTAGATAAAAGCGTCTGCTAAATGCATAAATGTAAATGGACCAATGAGATTTCTCTGTGGGCGGAGCATGTCAAGAACTATCTCCCAGCTCTAAGAGGGCATTAAAACCGTGCCTGAGTGTGTCCGGCCATCTCGATGCCAGCATCTAAAAACTCGTCAAAGTCTTGGCTGAACTTCCCGGAAGCCACAGCCAGCTGGCTGCTGCTCCCACGTGAAGACTGCACCACATCCCCGGCTGAATGATTGAGCTCCGCTGCCGTGTGGTTCAGGTCAGTCTGGGCCTCTTGGAAGGATTTGGAGCATGGAGGAAGCTGGAAAAAGTTAGGGTTGATCACTGTTGGGCCTCATTCATGAAACATGATCAGATGGAATTTCTGTGTACAGCTAGCATTAATAAATTGCGCCAGTTTATGTAATAACGCTTTTTCTGATTATTTACGCAGTTTTATGTTCAGACTCACTAGTATCTACAAAGAACTGACAAAAAAAAAAAAAAAAAAAAAAAATATTTGCAATTTTGAGATTATATTTACTACAATGATCTACCCATATAACAGTCAGACTGATTAATCGGCCAATATTTGGCATTCTTAGATTATATCTATCACAGTGGTCTACCAATATAAATGTCAGCCTGATTAATCAACCAATATTTGCCATTTTGAGATTATATCTATTACAATGATCTACCAATATAACAGTCAGACCGATTATTTGACGATATTTGGCATTCTTAGGCTCTATATATAATACAGTAATCTACCAATATAACAGTCAGACCGATTAATCGGCCAATATTTGGAATTCTTAGGCTCTATATATAATACAGTAATCTACCAATATAACAGTCAGACCAATTAACTGGATGGCATTTTGCATTCTGAGATTAAATCACTGTGATCTACCAATAAAACAGATTTAGTAATTAGAAAGTATCTAGACAATCTGAGATCATATCCATCACAGGGATCTACTGATTTAACAGTCAGACCAATTAACTGGGCAATATTTGAGATTCTGCTATTATATCTATTACAGTGATCTACTGATATAACAGCTAGACCGATTAATCGGATAATATTTGCAATATTTCTGAGATTATATCAGTGATCAACCAATATATTAACAAAACTATACTTGGTATTCTGAGATTATATTTTTTCATAGCAATTGGGCAATATATCACCAATTAATCGGTCAATATGTATCAACCAGACTGAACAATTTTGCACAATTGGCCAGTCTGATTAATCTGCATAAATTTGCCATTTAATATCTTTCTAGCATGTTGATCACCAATATATCAGCCAATATTTAGCACTGTGACATTATAGCTATCTCAGTGATTATCTGATTTATTGACTAGAATGATAAGTCATTGAATTTGGCAATTATTGGCTGATTAATCTGCCAATATCTGACATTATGAGATTATTTTGATCATAATGATCAACCAATATATTGATCAGATCATTTAATCTATGATATCTGTCATTAGGAGATTATAATTATCAGTGTTCTGATAAACTGGGCAGACTGATTAATACAATGATATCTAGCAATCTGAGAATATATTTATCATAGCAATTGAACAATATATAACTGGACAATAATTGGAAAATATCTGGCATTCTGAGATTATATCTGTCAGTTATCGACCGATATATCGGCTAGATCAAAAAGTATATTTGACATTTTGATATTATATTTACCATAGCAATCACAGGATATATCACACTGAACAATTAATTGGCTGATTTTTGATAGTATGAGATCATATCTATTAAAATAACTGACTGGACAAATTTGATTATTTGGCCGATATTCTGCATTCTGAGATTATATCGGTCTATCATTGTGAAATCTGCATCATTTGATAACGATGCCTGCTTGGCCTATTTAATCTTCAGAGTGTTTGCTTTTAAAGAGAAAATGTGCTAAATAAATATTCATTTACTTTTGCCAATTTGCATGATTTTTTTTTTTGTTTAATTTTTTGATACCATTATAGCATTATAAATGGCATTCAACCACATTCTTCATAAAAAAACTCATTCTGGTCATCCACTTCTGCACAGTAATGCATCATATCCATACATTATAAATAAGCGACACATTTATTTTTTACCTTATTTTTACATTTACTGACCGCCTGCAATAAACTGTAATGCAAAATGTGGGACATTTTTGAAGCACCCAGCCCAAATGTCTTGCTCCAAATAAAGCTTTAAGCCTCATTTTGGTGCATGGTTGACCCAGAATGCCCCTGCTGTTCCAACAAATGAGTGTGGAAAGAAAATAAGGCGCCATATGGGATCTGGCCTTTACTTATAGAACAGAAAGCAAAAAAAAGGAAGGGCCAATGCAGGCAAATTGCATCAAATTGCATTATCCAGCCAAGTAGAGCCCAATTGCTGATGGTATGTTAAATCTAGTGAAAATAAGATTAATGAGGGACGGGGGTTAGTTATACCCTTGGCTTGAGAAGCTGCAGGAGCCGGAGTGGAAGAGGGGGGATTTGTTCGAGCATGCCATTAAAATCTGCCTTCAGAAACTCTCCTGAGAGCAGCGATCCAGCCAGACAGAGTGAAAAATTGATGGGTGGTGCAGGTAAGTTACAGCATCGCTCCCCTCTCAGTTTTCATGCCTTTAATTTGGAAGAAGCAGCTTTGTTGGGAAAACTCAGCCAGTTTACAAGCATCTCGTAGATGCATTTTTAGAAGATGAATTTAGATATTTCTCCAACTGTCTCTGTTTTTTTGTCAAAAAATTGCAAAAGATTCTTGATAATAAAAACCTGGATGATTAACTACTTTTTGTTTAGCTCAGCTGGTAGAGAATTTCACTAGGGATGCCAAGGTCTTGGGTTCGATTCCCAGCAAACAAGATAGATAAAGAAGATATATCTTGAACGCAATTGCTTCAGATGAAGCATGTTTGGAGCGTTTATTTAAATTTGTATTGAAATAGTACATAATTCATTTACATTTATTCATTTTGCAGGCACTTTTATCCAAAGCAGCTTACAACTGGGGAATACATCAAGTGATTCATCTTAAAGAGGCAAACAGACACAGGCTTTAGGATGAAGTCAAATAGTCATTAGTCATTCGGATTAACGTTATTTACAAAAACAAGACATGGATAAACATTTGCTGTTTGTGTTCTACCAAACAATCAAGGCCTTAACCCAAAATTCAAAGGGTAATGATTGGTTGATGGGACGTTAATCCAGGAACGTGTCCTACTTGTGTAAATCCTGTTGTTATACTGCACGTTTCATATTCAGTATAGATATATTCTCCTGAAATATTGTGTTTCATATGCTGAAAAGCAACATAAGTCATCTCACCAGTATAATGTTCGTTGCCCTGGGCGGCACAGGTCAGTAACTGGGCCATGGAGGAGCCCACAGCTTTAGATGTACTTCCGAGATCCTGAGCACACTTCTCCAACTACAGACACAAGCGTGAAGAAGTAACGGTGAGGACTACTGCTAACAAGTCCGATGATTTAGTTTTATGTGATAAATTTCGCCTACCGATTCTCCTGGTAGCGGTTTGAGTTGTCCTTCCAGTGTGGCCATTTTAGCATCTTGTAGTTCACTCTTGAGAGTCTGAACAGCGTTGAGAGCGGAGTCGATCTCCAGAGGACCACACGCCTCATGAGCCTATGAAACAATACACAAAGATAACAAACAAACGAACATTTTCAGCCAACTTTTGTGAAAAAAGCTCCATTGTCTATATACCTTAGACAGGGTAGTGCTATGTTTTAATTTTGACAGGACTGAATACAAAGCTCTGAGGGACTGAAGTACAGCGCATTTAGTGGATTCTACTGTTGTTTAACAACATATTAATTGTTCAGCTGATAAATGTCTTTCTTTAAAAAAAACAAAAAACAAAAACTTCCAGTAGTTAAAAACCTCATAAAACAGTTCTGAAAGTGAGTTGCGTACAATTACGTCATCTAGGGCCTTTATACAGTGCCATTAAGACTGTAAATCTATTTGTTTTCATCCTCGTTAATTTCAATATGGCGTCTAACCTGACTAAGGTCTATTATCAATAGTGTAGAGATGTATAAAGCACGTCACTTTCAAACATTCAGCTTTCTGCTGATCAAACTGGACAATTCACATGAGCAACATGAATCCGTTACGAAATCTGCGTTGCCAAATTTGTCGCCCTTTTTATCAGAAGATTTTAATGTCAACAAACAACAGTGGGTTGAAACAGTCAATAATACAATAAAAAGAAGAAAACTACAAACAATTGGACAGCTACAACAGAAAAAAGATAAAAACGATAAACAATTTAGCCTTCTTAAACAATAGCCTAACTATACAGAAAGTGAATAAAGTAATCAAATATAAAAAAATAAATCACTGCATAGCATTAATTAAACAAAGCGATTCTTAATTGAGTTGCTAAAGTTATTCAGTGAAGAGAAGTGAATGATTCCCTCATTTTCTTTTGTTGTTTGATTAACATTAAAGGAACACTCCACTTTTTTGGAAATAGGCTCATTTTCCAACTCCCCTAGAATTAAACAGTTGAGTTTTACCGTTTTTGAATCCATTCAGCCGATCTCCGGGTGGGCAGTAGCACTTTTAGCTTAGCTTAGCATAGATCATTGAATCGGATTAGACCATTAGCATTTGGTCATCAAAAAAACTCTTCTGTAGTTACATCATGTACTAAGACCGACGGAAAATGAAAAGTTGCGATTTTCTAGGCCAATATGGCTAGGAACTATACTCTCATTCTGGTGTAATAATCAAGGAACTTTGCTGCTGTACCATGGGTGCAGCAGGCGCATTGATATTACGCAGTGCCTGAAAGTAGTCCCCAGCTAGGTAACTAGTTATGATGTAGCTGGGGACTACTTTCAGGTGCTGCGTAATATCATTGCTGTCTTAGTACACGATGTAACTACAGAAGAGTCAAGCTTTAAATAGGAAAATTATCAAAACTCTTTGGTCATTTTTGAGCGAGATGCTAATGGTCTAATCCGATTCAATGATCTATGCTAAGCTAAGCTAAAAGTGCTACCGCCAGACCCGGAGATCGGCTGAATGGATTAAAAAACGGTAAAACTCAACTGTTTAACTGTAGGGGAGTTGTAAAATGAGCTTATTTCCAAAAAAAGTGGAGTGTTCCTTTAAATGACTCAGATAGCAGCAGGTTTATTAGGCTGCCGTCACTTTAAGACTGAATGCACAGAACTAATGTACTAACAAGCATTTGATTACTTTCCCAACTGTTTATGTTCACTTAAGACATAACTGACTGCGTTTACAGTAGGTGAAATCTCACCAAGACGGACATTTTGACATATTATTGTATGCATTTGTCCATTTAAGCACACACTCAAAGCCCAAAGTTTGTCCTAGCCTATATTTGTCCATGTTTCGGATTGCACACACAGAAAGCTGTCTGGGGAACTGCGTGTCTTTCACAGCTTAATACAATTTAACTGTCTGTAGCACTTATGAAAAGTTCCCAATTGCGTAGATTCCCATTGAAATTCAACTGTGAAAATTTGCGGAAAATGTGACCACACCTTAAATTATGAGAAAACTATCATTTCTGTCCAAACTGTCCCTTTAAAACATGAGTAATGGAAGGATGAATCTCTACGCCTGATGTAGTGCATTGCAGTAAGGTTATTACAATATGCTTCAGTATTTAAAGGGGTTTTGGATCTGCTAGGTGGCAGTGAACTGTGGGCACCTTCTGTGCAGCTGTGCGCAGCTCTGCCAGGCAGGTGGCCAGGTTCTTGGCACACTGACCAAGCTGCATCGCGGCCGCCTGGTCGGTTACCGTCGGAACGGCCGCTTTAGCAGACGTCACCATTTTGCTTCCCGGCTGTTTGGAGACAAAAACAATGTGAGGATCATTTAAACGTCAAAACAGAGGCTGCTAAACAAACATAGAATGTGCGTTTTACCTGCAGGAAACTCTGGCTGGCGATGATAAGGGCGAGCTGGGCACCAAGATCTTCCGGGCGGGCCTGACTGCCCCTCATTCCCTGTACTAGTTGTGGGATATGGTCGGCCACAGCCTGGAGAGCATCCACAAATCCACAGTCGGAATAGTTTCATTCAAATTCAAAAATCCTGAACTAACCAGAACAGAACTACCCACAATACCTTGCAGCTGAGCACGAGCTGCTGATGTGACATGGTGTTCTTATTGGATGCAGCTGCATTCTGGGCGGCGGCAATGGTTTGCGTGGCTGCGGCTGCGGCCTGCTTAGCTGCATTCTGTTCCAGACAAATAACAATAACGAATTACAGCTTCAATAATTACTAACACAGCAATTAACAAATGTGGAATCAGTGGCGGACTATTACATCTGGTAGGCTGCACGATTTGGAGAAGAGAAAAAAAAACTAATAGCAAATTTTTTTTAAAATAAAAATTGTGATTAAAAAAAAAAAAAAAAGTAGGACAGAACTATCTGACCAAAAATGCTGTGAATGTACTGTGAATATATATAAATTTTATAATACAATAATAATAATAATAATAATAATAATAATAAATAATATGTTGCTATTATTTTATATAAATATTTATTTAGTAGGAATAATAATAATAATAATAATAAATATATATTTTTATTGTATAAATACAAATAAGAAATATTATTGCTATATTACATTGTAATTTAAAAAAGATATAAATTAAAATATTTTTACAATACATTTTATGATATTTTATTTATTTATTAGGAATAACAACAACAACAGTAATAATAATAATAATAATAATAATAATAATAATAATAATAATAATAACCACTAAAATAAAAATAGAAAAAAGTAAAACAACAACAATAATAATAATAATTATTATTATTATTAATATTATTTTACTACTACTATTACTAAATAAAAATAGGAAATAATACTATTGTAATACTTCAATGTAAAATAAAAAAATCAAGTATTTAAGAAAATAATAATAATAATTTTATATTACAGACCAACTGTAAATTTATAATTCCTAATTTCTTCATGTATGTTCAATGTATGCACTTGTTCAGTATATGCATATATTTATTTTTATTTACATAATTAAATTGCAGTCTTTGCGACTTGATAATCACATTAAGCAATATCGCGATTTTGGTTTTATTTGAATTAATTGTGCTGCCCTAACATTTGGCATCACTCTGCACCGGTTTAGATGTTGTGTTAACCATACAAAGACCTGACTGTTCTGAGTGAATTTCATTACAGGTTCAGCAAGGATTGTAGAGCATTTGGGATGTTTCCGGCGATGTCCAACATAAAAGGATTTAGCAAAATCCAGTGGCAGCAAGCTAGACTTTAGAAGTAAGAGCAAAAGGCGGCGAGCAACAAGAAAAAGATTCTTTGTTTTATGAAAGAATATTTCATGTGTGAGGAAGGACGATAGATGGAAGAGACAGAAAAAAGAACCTCAAGAACAAAGCCATCTTTGTTGATGTGAAGAGACCAAACAGAACCAGAACGCTGGATTCCACTGACCGAAACTGTCGGCCAGTGGAAAATACCCGCTATGGAAACTAGACCGTTACCACATACAGGCTGATAAAAAGCCACCTCTTCCATGCTAATATGAGTTTTGACCTAAACAGACACAAAACTGGGGATGGATGCTGTTGAGCTTAAAAATGGGCTTGTACAGTAATTCATTTTTACATTTTATTAGCGTCCTCCACACCACTATAATTTAGTATGTTCAAACTGTGTGTTACAAGGCAGGATCAAACACAGAGCGGACACTGAACAGGAGGTGGAATAATAATACATGTCCTCACCTCCAGTCGGTGAATGAGTTTCTTTTTGATGGCGTTCTGAGCGGCTGCGTTGGTGGCGACCCGTAACCCTTCAGCAGCCTCTCGCAGCCTCTGCTGCTGGTCTTCATTTTCTGGGTATGCAGCAGCACCCTGCACAAATACAACACAGGAACTAGATTAGTTTTATATACTGTACCTACTTCTATGAATTGGTTTTCATAGCAGTTTACATTACTGTATATGTGTTGTTAACATGCAACAATAGCTTGTTTTGGGTAATTTTTCTCATGGGCTATGTTCAGAATGGAAGCAAACTGCTTACTAAATCTGTGCATTATATGCTCTATTCTGCCTAATATTTTATCAAAAGATTTGAATTAAAATAAGGTTCAAAAAAAATTATCTATTTTTTTTTTTTTAGAATTACGCTAAATAAAGTTGCATTTTTTTCAGATATATAGCCACAGCAATAAAAAAATAAAGTTGAAATTATGAGTAATATTCAAAATATGTGTCAATTTACAAGATATAGTCACTATTGTGAATGTTAAAGTCACAGTTATGAGATATAGTCACAATTATTGAGAATAAAAACTACAATTATAAGATATAAAGTCACAATTATGGGAAATAATACCACAATTGTGAGATATAAACTCATAATTATGAGATATAGTCACGATTATGGGAAATAAAACCACAATTACGAGATATAAAGTCACAATTATGAGATTTAGTCATAATTAAGGAAAATAAAACCACAATTGTGAGATATAAAGTCACAAATTTTGAGATATAGTCACAATTATGGGAAATAAAACCACAATTGACCATTCGCAAAGAGCTTGATTGACAGGCGAACTGACCAATCATAGCGCTGAATATGCCATCTTGTCCGACAGCTACAGCCGGAAAGTAACAATAAATTAAATTTTCCACCTATTACATTGTGGTGCTTTAACTGAGGCAATACAGTTATCTGTCATTAAAGAGCCACAAAACGGTATTTATTGTTTGAATTTCTTTAAAAATGACAAAATTTGAAAGCTGAGAGTCCTGAGACCTTGCTTCATACCAGAAGTAACCTGCTTTGTCTTGTCTGTCAGTGTCCTCTTTACTCTGCAATGTATTTTTTACTGCGTGAGAACATGATGTGTAGTGTGAGCGCAACATTGTTTATTGTTTGGTCACAATTATTGTAAATAAAATTGTGAGATATAAAGTAACAATTATGAGATAGTCACAATTATGGGAAATAAAACCACAGTTATTAGATATAGTCACAACTATTGAAAATAAAAAACACAATTGTGAGATATAAAGTCACGATTATGAGATACAGTCACAATTAAAGGAAATAAAATAACATTTGGGAGATGTAAGGGCGCAACTATGAGATACAGTCACAATAATGAAATAAAACATTACAATTATGAGAGAACATGTCACAGTTGCCTATTTTTTACTATGATGTGAAAATAGATTTTCATCTGACACTTTTTTCCTCCAAAAAATAATATGCTATATTGTTATTGAATAACCTCACTACATTGCATGTTTACAGTAGTTAGCAAGTGGTATCCAGGTATCAAATCACAAATTAATACAGTTAATCAAAATTTTTGTAAAAATATCTCATCTATGACTGTTTAATCATATAATAATCACAAAAAACATGTTTAAGCAGAGGCTGTGTTATACTTTGAAATATAGTCATCTCCCATATTCATATATAAACACTGACAGTATATATACTGCATATTACTTTAAAAACTAGTAGCTAATATGCTATTTTGAAGTCTTGGTGTTTCTCTTTGTTCCACTTTATCTCCTTGCTTAATGGTTAAACAGAAAGTGAAAGGCAATTCTCAGAGGATAAAGTTGTCACAGATAAATCCCAGACTTGGTCAGCCCTGTGAAGGGAAATTTGTCAGTGACAGCAGAACTCTTAGCTACACCATCCGCACACTTACAGCGCATTACAAAACATTCAATGCAAAGAGGAATTAGGGGCTGTCTGCTCCATCTCTGTTACCAAGGAAACCGTCTGTGGCTCATTCCTCCTATTTACGTTTGATAATGGCAGTGATGTTGTGATTAATGTATCATGTATTAAATGTGCCTAACAAACCATAAGCCTGCACTTCATATGGCTGCATAAGAATCATGTCCTGACCATTTATACTTCTCTGTGTTGCTGATGGGGACTGAAAATTGAATCTGTGGTCCATCTTATCACGAGTCGAATCTAAATGATGGCTCAAGGCTCTTTTGGGTATCAGAGATGAAGCAGTGATGAGGAGAAGCACATTACAGTGTGGCTGCTGCTGATTCTAGGTCCTTCTGATTTTGGATATTTAAAAAAACAAAACAAAACATACAAAATGACCTACATCTAGCATTATTTTTTTACCCTTACAAAACAATCTGTGGCAGTACCATAGTACAGTGATGGTATTATGTTTAAATTTGATATAGTATGATTAATACTAACATATATCATGTTATTACCATGATATGGAAAGGTATTCCAAAGAGAATGGTCGTGCTATGGTATATGTCCAAAAGCATGGGGCGGCCATGCTACATGCTCAAAAAACATGGTATTACCATGCTGCACATACATACATGAACCCAAAACAAAAAACACAAAAATACAGAACAAAAAACAAAAACTCCAAAACAAAAAAACAAAACTGAAAAACCCAAACAAATAAAAAAAAACCAATACAAAACAAAAACAAAAAATGAAAACATACAGTAAATCTCAACACAAAACAACAAACAAAACAAAGCTAAAAACAAAACTAAAAACCCAAACAAAAACAAAACAAAAACACAAAAAAGAAACAAAGAAAAATAAAATACAAAACCCCAAAACAAAACTAAAAACAACAACAAAAAAGAAAACAGAAAGTGCTCTAGACTTAATGTACATCTATTTGGACATAGTTTTGCCCTGTCCATAGTTATGGTTATCACTACCATTGCTATCACTATCACTATCATCTATATATTTACATCATGTTACACTTTGTTTGTTATAATGAGAGACTCCCGAGCATGCAGCACTGAACAAAACTGTGGCATGGAGTGGATTCTTACTTAAACTTAAAACGCTTGGCCATTGCGCTCAGGAAATCAACAGAAAATGTTAGTGATTGGCTACATTGATCAGTGCTACAAAAAGACATTGAAAAAAAAAATAGAAACCTTTGAAGCTCTCCAGAAATCAAACTCAAATACACACTGAAGCATTTGAAAAATATGTTTCGCCAGTATCCTATTTCTTCAACTGCGGTGCTCTTGATTTTGTTTGTTCCCTCAAGCACTCCCGTAGAACCGGCCCTGGAGTTACAGTTAATTCCAAAGAAAAGTAATGAGTATTTCATACATGTTTTTAGGCATGAAAAATGATCATGCCTAAATGATCATGAAGCCAAAGGTTTTCATAAAGCAATAGGTTACTGGTAGCCACGTCAGCAGCGCTAGAGGGTGCTTAACATCTGTATAGAGACCATAGACTGTAAAAAAAGATGGACGACGCATCTCCGCTTCCTTCCACTATAGAAAAGTGACGCGAATACATCTCAGTATGGCAGCTGCCATCTTGAGTAAATGACGTCATTTGGAGCCCGAGTCTGCGCAGTAGAGCTTCATTTGGAGCCCGAGTCTGTGCAGTAGAGTCGTGAGGTGGAGCCGCGGAATCAAACTCCCGCCCAAACTCCCGCAGACCCAATCAACAATAACGACACGCCCCGTTTTTATAGCATCAAATTACTAGCTAAAATCAAACTTATCACAAAAACGAACAATTGAACATATATCAGCGTGCTAATAACTACCTTAAATGACCAAATCCACATTTCGAAAAATTGTATTGGAAGTGTAATTTATTTTTTTATTTTGACTGAAGTCCCATTCGTTTACATGGAGAGGGCGGGGTTTATGACCTGTACTGCAGCCAGCCACCAGGGGACGATCAAAGAGCCCGCAGCTTCACTTTTAAGCATGAGTGAGACACACCCGATAGAGACGCTAAAAAAGCTAGAAATTAAATTTAGCATTTATATACATTAAAAAACAGGCTTAGTATCATTTTTATGATTTTTTAATGAAATAAGAATTTTCAATAATGAAAATTAGTTTGTGTCTGCTTATTTTATTTATCAGTGTTTGAACCATTAAAGAAGAAAACACATTTTCCGTATTTCATTTTGGGGTTAAAAATTGAAAAAACGCAAATACACGGACCCCACACACACACACACACACACACACACACACACACACACACAACAGAGCTTAAGAACCCCAAATCAAAAAAAAAAACCCTAAACCAATCTAAAAACCCAAAACAAAAAATACAAATTTAAAACAAACATTATTTACAAAATATAGAATTATTATTTGGTGGAAATTGTCATGGTACCTGTCAAAACAAACACGATTTCATGGTATGAAATTATGGCATAATCAAAGTATTTCTTTTATACTGTAAATGCAGAGTTTGTATCTTCCTTTAGTTTTCATACCTTCGCAGCTTCCACCATTCTGGCAGTGGCATCGGCCAACAGCTTGGCAGCCGCGAGCAGTTTCTTGGAATTATCCACATCGATTTCAGCCTCGGCGTCGGAGCGCATCGCATTCACCAGGTCTGAGGTGGCCTGGGCCAGAACCCGCGCCTGTCGTACCATTTCACCTGTAAATGTGAAAATAAATGTTATTTAAACGCCACAATATCGGCATGCTGTGTGGGCAGGTTTGATATTTCTTCAGAAACATCTATTGGCACATTCTTGGCTCCTTCAGCAGTATATTCAGTGTCCTTGACTCCAGACTGGAGGAGAAAAAAAACCAACAGCCATTCCACGTTTCTTTGATGTGTGTGAATCTGGCTGCGCTGAAGCTGTTCTCTTTGAAAATCAATCTTTCTGCATTCTCTCTGCAAATCGCTTCAGGAAACGAAGCGCTCAAATGGTTGTGCACCCGTGTGACCTGAAGTACATCACTGATCAAGGGCCCTTTCAAAAGCGTGCCTACTCGTTTTCCATAAATGGACTCTGTATTTCCCGAACACCTACACAGATCCAGAAATACAAGCGTTGACAAGATTATCAAGGGAGAGAGGTGTGCTTAAGTGGTGTTTCACCTCTCGAAACGTAGGATGGATTCAGTGGGAAAATAGTAAGCTTGTTAAATCAACATGAAGCAGCATTCACCAATTTTACTTTCTCTATTTCAGAGTTAAATGAGAAAAAAAAAGGCTGGACTTGATTTGATTCACTGCGAAATGAAAAGTAGGCTTTTCATAACAGAATGAAGTCAGACCTGAATGCAAGTTCGCAGCTGAATGTGGGCGACAACCTCACTTCTGAAATACCGCCACGTTTGAGGATGCTTTTTGACTGGGATATGGAGACTAGAGGTCAGGTTCATCTTTGAGAACATCTCAAACTATTTAAACAGTAACACTTCTTTTATAAACGCAGCGTATTTGCATTAAATCAGTGCATTAACTACAACAGTGGACTAAAACAATGCTTAAACAGCTGTTTGGCTGTTGGTTGCTGAAATTCACATTTCTGAACTTCTTTCATTTGGAGTGTACCGATAAATAGCACCATTTGGTGGCTTAAAAAAAGTATTAATGGATAGATTACAGATTGTCTGGATAATTATTTTAATTTTTTTATAAGTACCAACCTTCTTTACTCAAATAACAAATGTTTAGCTTAAATATGTAATATATGTAAATAAAAAAATATGTAAATAAAATTACAACCATTTTAACTGCAAAATAAGTTTTCATAAATAAAATAACTTAAAACAATAGTAATAATAATGACCATTAATAAAATTATTTATTGTATTTACAATAACATAAAGATATCATACTTTATATAATGTTAGAATTAAAAAAAATATTTATTCATAATTCTATGATTTCCTTCATTCCTTCATTTATTTAAATCTTGTCTGAAAAATACTAAGGATTTAATATCTCTTAATGTTCCAAACTGGATATAAAACATTCTATTATATTTTATGCATTTCTTTTTAATTTTACAAAGTTTCTGAGTGCATTTTGAGTGAATATTTTGTAAAAAATAAGTTTATTTATTGATTTAAAATAAATATTAAAATTATTTATTGTATTTATTGTAGTGTAAATTATTTAGTTATTCAAAAAGCAAAAATAAAATCTTTTAATTTGGTTCTGCACATTGGCTAAAGAAAAAAATATTGTTATCGTTCATAAAGCAATATCTACCAATTGCCAATATTAAGTAATGTTAAAGTCACATGGCTTGAGTGATGTCAGCAAAAATTAAATTTGTTTCAGCAAATTACTACAAGAAAGGGTACAAAAAGTTTTTTTTTTCTTCTTCTGAATAACTGATGAATCATGCACAATACAAAC
This sequence comes from Tor tambroides, assembly GCA_021397915.2. NCBI lineage: Eukaryota > Metazoa > Chordata > Actinopteri > Cypriniformes > Cyprinidae > Tor > Tor tambroides. Next base: position 62,245 of record JAFVLL020035308.1, read on the forward strand.
CATAATATGTATTAAAGCAAACAGAGTCAATACTGATTTCTTGTTGACTTTCAAGCTAAACAAATCTTTGATGATGATTTGTTGGCTCAGGTCGTTTATCATGCTCCATGTTTAACTTGAACAGTTGCAGTCAACCCCACCGGCAGCTTCTGCCATGTGTTTTCCTTTAAAAAGTTCAAAGACAGGGCGTGCGTGATTGAGAGCAGATTTGATGCTCTGTAGTGGTTTTATATGACATGTTTTCGACAACCTTGCGGGCGCAGAATCTTTTGAGGATTCTTTAGACTTACGGCCATAGCATAACAAACATCTTCAGTTTTGAAAACAGCCCAAAAACACAGCTCAGACCGCAGACAAAATCACTTTTAAGGACCTCACTGAGTCAAAATAAACTGGGGGTCAAATTTTCCCAGAAAAACAACAGAGACAAGATACAAAGGCTGAGCAAAGCTAGCAAGCTAAATATATGTCAGTGCATGATAACGAAGAATTAATGTTGCTTATGGGTCACCTGAATTAGGACTGCAAGTAGGTGAGATGTTAGTGCACAATTGAGAGCTTCAAAATGAGGCCAGGGACACCATAAAAATTGTGCAATTCTGAATATGGAAAAGCTAATCCTATTGTGTCACAGCACAGATATGCTTTGTTTGGACAATGTGCCTGAAAGATATTAAAGCTCTCTTGTGTATTGCTGTATGCTTATTTGACTTTGATTTCCATTTATTAAATAAATTCTCTGTAGCCTGGAATTGTTTTACATCCTGTGGTACAGGACCATCTATCGCATTTAGCGGCACTTTCCAAGGCAAAAATCACTATTTCTATTGCTCACTTTTGTGGTTAGGGGATTTGAACAATCCCTTAACCCCAAGTAATGAACATTGGCACATAATTCATCCTGCATTGTGCATGATAGCTCAAATGATGTGCTTTTACTTAGTGTTCAACCATACGTTTTTGGTGGAGAACGCGGGCAAAGAAAACTATGAAATGACATTCAATTACCAATTGCCACAATAATTGGATGTACAATTTTACAAAAGTTTTACAAATTATACAAAGAATGCCTTTTTTTATTATTTTTTATTTTATTTTTTATTACATTAAACAATTATTTACGGTCATTAAATTATGTCATACGTCAATTATGTCATATATATATAAACCATAAATTTGTATTCATCAAACAATTTTGAAAATATTAAGCAGCATCAATATTTTTTTACTATCACTAAGATCCTGTTATAGTTTTTATTCATATTTGAAATATTATTTTTATATTTTTTAATTTTAATTTAGTTTTCGTATTTTTGTTGTGTTTTATTTATATTTATGTACATATACACACATACATATATACATATATATACACACAAATATATATAACCCTGAGCAGCACAACTGTTTTCAACATTGATAACACTATGAAATGCCATTTAAGGTTGTATCTACAGATCAGTTAAACTTGGAGGTGGGCTCTTTTAATTTAACACCCCTAGCAACCCCACAAAACACCTTAGCAACCGCATTGTAATAATTCTGCCAAATTTGAGGAAACTACCAGTTCAGGACAGACTCACCAGCGTCCCCCATTGAGGTGAAAATGCTCTCCGTTACGGTCATGATGGTGTCGGTGGCCTGGTCGTAGCGTCCGATCGGCTCGCCGCAGCTGGCGTAGTGGCGCACGTGCTGCAGCAGGTCGCTGAGGGCCTGGCTGACCGCGCCAGCCGCCATGTTCACCTGTCGGAGCAGCTCGCCCTCCTCCGAGGCGGCGTGACACGCCTTCACACAGCCCTCCACCGATCGCTCCACCAGACGGCCCGCCTCCACCAGCTGCTCCTGACACACCGGGGAGGAGATGGTGGGGCTCACCACCTACGACAATCGCACGTTCACCCAAACAGACGGAAGACATTGTGTTCAGAATAGCGACAGATTATTTTGGGCATCAAGTGTAAGGGAGTGTGTGTTTTTAGAGCTGAAAATGAAAATATAAACTCAGAACTGAAATAAGTGTCAGAAAACAACATGACACATTATAAAAAAGTGAAGTAAAATTAAATAGTGACCAACTTATGTATCGCTGATTAATCAAGTCAGACTGCACTTTGATTGCAAGTCAGAGTTGTAAGTCTTTGATGGTATAAAGTCTGGAGTTTCTTATTCTAAATGAACAACATTTGCCTTATGTGTAGTTATCTTACAAACACCCATTCAAATTCATGTTTCGCAGATGTACTTCTTACTTTTTAAAACCGATTCAAATAGGATTTCTTCACTCAACCTTGGCAGAAATTACGGAGAAAATTACATACTGTTTTTTTTAGTTAACTTAAGTGTTGGATACTATTACTGAAGCTACATTTCTTGTGGTACATCTTTATGGATTTACACACTTTTTTTTTGCTGTTGAAATCCTATTCATAAAACCCAATTAATAAAATGTTGAAATATGTTGAAATATTAACAATAATACTAATTAATGACTTCCTTTAATATATACAGTGTATATAATATAATTTTTTTTGTGTTTATTTGATCCAGTCTGAAAATTGCTAAAGATTTAATGCCTCTTAATGTTCACAATCACTATAATTGGACCTAAAATACACTAAAATATTATATTTTACAATTTTATTTTTCATTTCATGAAGTTTTTATGTGCATTTTGAGTTAATATTTTGCTCATTTTATTACTTTAAGCAAAAAGTGTAATTTACTAACATTAAATTATGTTATACCATACACTACCATTCAGGTTTGGGATGAGTACGATTTTTAAAAGAAATTATTACTTTTATTCAGTAAAGATGCATTAAATTGATCAAAAATGACAGTAAAGACATTTAAAATGTGACAAAACATTTCATATAAATGCTGTTCTTTTTTGAACTTTTGAACATACCCATAAAAGAATCCTAAAAAAAAAATTGTATCGGTTTCCACAAAAATTCGAAGCAGCATCATGTGACACTGAAGACTGGGGTAATAATGCTGAATTATTCAGCTTTGATCACAGGAATAAATAATATTTTAAAATATATTAAAACAGAAAACAGTCATTTTAAATTGTAAAAATATTTCACAATATTTCTGTTTTTACTGTATTTTTTTTTATCAAATAAATGCAGCACAAGAGACTTTTTTTTTTTTTTTTTTTTTTTTTTTTTTTTTTAAATA
>JAFVLL020035308.1:65527-83741 GCA_021397915.2 Tor tambroides
GTGCACACACACACACACACACACACACACACACACACACACACACACCCACCCACCCACCCACAGAGACAGAGAGAGAGAGAGAACGAGAGAGAGAAAATTGTTTTTCATCATGATAGGTACTTTCCACTGACTTCTATTGTTTTAATACTGAGCTAAAAATATTTTCTATCCCCTAATTCTGGCTGTAAATGTAACTCAAGCCCAAAACAATTCTCCTTTCTCATTATGACATTATTTATTGTCTATTATGCTGTATTATTACGCTTGTGTGGGGGCCGTTGGAACACACAAACCTGACACACACTAACAAACACAGCAGCAAAGTCAATAACAAACCCACAAACAAAAACTCAAAAATACAAGTAAATCCAAACAAAACATTTTAACAAACAAATCACTCACAAACAAACATATGCACAAACTAAACACACTCAAACAAACATATGCACAAACTAAACTCACACATTAACAAACATACTCACACAATAACACACACACACACACACACACAAAAACACTCACATACAAGAAAATCCGAATAACAAATCGACAAACATACAAGCTAACCATAAAAACATGTACAAGCAAAAATACGTCCACACATAAACAAAACATGCACGCTAGAAACAAAAGAATACTCACACTAATGAACACAAATATGCATGCACAATAACAAACAAAACTCAAACACAAACAAACATATACAATAACAAACAAAACTCACGCTAACAAACAAACCTACTCATATAATAACAAACAAAATGCACACTAATACACTAATATACTCACACAATACCAAAGAAACACATAAAGGCAAACATTCAAACTAACAAGCAAAACATTTACTCAACACAATTAAACAAAAATGCACTAACAAACACACACAATCACAAAAATACAAACACTTGCAAACTAACAAACAAAAACAGATAAACAAATACACTCTCCAAACATGTTTGCTTGACCTAGTAATGTGTATTTATTTGTTTTCCTCAAGGGGTCATTTGGTAGACAGAACATAGACAATTCAACAGAATTCTATTGTTTTTATGGTAACACTTTATTTTGAGGACTAAGGCCCTGTTTACACTAGTGCGTTTTTGTTTTAAAACAGCATTTTAAAATGAAAATGATACTCATCTACAATTGTGTTTTCGCTGTGTTTCAGAAATGAACTCTGTCCACACTACACAACTGAAAACGCAATGTCACATGACCATTCATGCAGGTACAACAATGCGAACAATGTTATTGTTTACACGGTCGTCAAAGACACGCAGAGCGAATGTGGGCAGCCATGCCATCGTTTTCAAAAGTCTCCGTTTTGGACCATTTACACTGAAACACAACCCTGGAGTTTTCAAACTAAAACAGGGTCTGCAGCGTTTTCAAAAGTTTCCATTTTGGTCCATTTACACGAAAAACGCAACCCCGGAGTTTTCAAACTAAAACGAGGTCTGCAGCATTTTTGGAAGTCTCCGTTTTCAAGGGTCGAAAATGCCGGAGTAGTGTAAAGGACAGGCGTAACTGTAGCAAAATTATGCGTTTTAAAACAACACTAGTGTAAAAGGCACTAGTGTAAACGTAGCCTAATTCTCACTATTAACTAGTTTATTAGCATGCATATTACTATCATATTAGGTGTTTATTAGTACTTATAAAGCACAAATTAATGCCTTATTGTGCATGAGCATATTTTAGATCCCTTAATCCGACCCCAGACCTAAACTTAATAACTACCTTACCAACTATTAATAAGAAGCAAATTAGGAGTTTACTGAGGCAAAAGTCATAGTTAATAACCATTTTTATGTACAGCTAGTTATAAATTATATAACCTAACCCTAATTCATACCTTAACAGTAAACTTTCTGCAAAAAAAAAAAAAAATTAATTACATTGTTTAATGAAGCCCCCAAAGGTTTTGTCAGATTTAGCTCACTTCTTGGTACAAATGTCTCCAAAATATAGTTAGGTAGGCACGTTCTTACACACTTATACACACACAGTTTCTCATTTTGTGAAAACATTCAGCTGAATAGCTCATTTTTTGTCATTGGCCAGCAGGCTGCCCCTCAGGTTGACTGCTTAATGATCACTAAACTCTCCCTAGACCGCCGAATGAAGCTCATTCCTACCGTGCCGCAGCTGCGAGGAGGTTCTTGGCATTTGCCGCCCCTGGATCAACGGAGAGGGACTTGGCGGCCAACAGCAGCTTGCTGGATGCCATAGAGATGTTCTTCAGGTTGCCAATCACCTGGATCTGGTCATCTTTGGACTATGGAAACAGAAGACGGCAGCTCAGCCTGCAGTCAAACTATGCTGTTCTTCAACTTTATTTCTGCAGAAAAATGTGCACTGTTCTTTCAAAACAGGTTATATTTTATGATTTCAAAATTTAAAGATAGTTCACCTAAAAATGACACTACTCTCATTTAATTTTAAACCCATATGACTCACTTCTAAGGATCACGAAAGGAGATATTTTTAATGACGTGCTTTTCTGCCACAGAATAAAAACAAAAGTAATTTGGACTTTTTATTGCACAATTCTGACTTTTCTTCTTGCAATTCTGTTGCAAGAGATGAAAACTCAGAATTTTAAGGAAAAACAGTCAAAACTGTAAGATGTACTTTCAAACTTAAAAAAAGGGATGCAAAATACCATAAAAGTATCATAAATGTGGTCCATATGGCATATTTATGCAACATATTTCACATCTCCTGTAGACATATGACAGCTTTGTGTGAAGAACAGTCCAAAACAGGTGGTGGAACATTGTTTGCCTTTCAACATGGCATTGTAGGGCTACTGAATATTAATTATATGATACCACATAATTAATATTTACGAGACAAGTGGATGTGCTTTTCTAATTTTGCCCTTAAAGAGCAAACTGTGGCTCTTATTTTACACGTCATTTCGATGGGCACTAGTCTCACAGAGCTAGACTATTTGCTGATGGCTTCTGGCCTGTCCTGTCCTGCCAGACCTCTGTGTCCCGCACTATCCCTCAGTCATTCTTTAATGGGCATGCCATGCTCCATCAACCCCTCTGCTCGCCCGCCTCTCCAAATTAATCAACAAAACATGCAGAACCAGAACATCATCAAAGATTTCATTAGGGTGAAGCATCTTCATGCTCTCTGGAATAATTATGCGCCTGAGTGAATTAGATGAGAGGCGCTAATTAACAAATTAATCAGAACTTCAAAATGCATATATAAAGTTTAAGAAAATGTGTCCGCCATGTTTTTTTTTCTTTTTGGGTAGTTGTTTAACATATACACCTTCAAAGGTTGATTTAGAAAGTAATAGCTATTCAGCAAGGATGCATTAAATTATAAGTCTTCACTGTCACTTTTGATCAATGTCACGCTTTTGAACTTTGAACTTTGTTGAATCACGGTTCAACAAAATATTAAGAAGCACATGATAACAACATGATAATAAGAAATGTTTTTTAAGCATCAAATCAGCACATTAGAATGATTTCTGAAGGATCATGTGACACTGAAGACTGGAGTAATGATGCTGAAAATTCAGCTTTGGATGACAGAAATAAAATACATTTTAAAATATATTCAAATAGAAAACCCTTATTTTAAACTGCAATAATATTTCACAATATTACTCTTTTTACTGTATTTTTAAACAAATAAATACAGCCTTGGTGAGCATAAGTAACTTCTTTCAAAAACATCTTACATCTTTTGAACAGTACTATACATGCTTACATGAAAATTTTTCATTAGTGTTATTTCACTGAAAGCAAAATTTTGTGCAAAGCAACAAATTCATTTTGAGAAAGAACATATTTGATCAATATGCAGTTGTGTAAATGATATTTTAGACCTAATCTAGTTGTCTAATAAACTTGGCATTGTGTATTATGAATACTTTTGGCCCTCAATGAGATTTCTCTGTAGGCGGAGCACATCATAAACCATCTCTCAGCTCTAAGAGGACGCTGAATCTGTACCTGAGTGTGTCCAGCCATCTCGATGCCGGCATCTAAAAACTCATCAAAATCTTGGCTGAACTTCCCGGAAGCCACAGCCAGCTGGCTGCTGCTCCCACGTGAAGACTGCACCACATCCCCGGCTGAATGGTTCAGCTCGGCTGCCGTGTGGTTCAGGTCCGTCTGGGCCTCTTGGAAGGATTTGGAGCATGGAGGAAGCTGGAAAAAGTTAGGGTTGATCACTGTTTGGCCTCATTCATGAAACATGATCAGATGGGATTTCTGTGTATAACATTCATAAATTCTGACAATTTATGTAATAATGTTTTTTTTTCTAATAAGATCTAAATCAGTTTTTAGTTTAGTTTTGCTAGTAGCTACAAAAAACCAACAACAACAAAAAAAAAAACTTACATTTTCCACAAGCAATTTCTTACTGGCCTCGCCAATGCTCCTGAGAGCCATGTCCACATCCTTCTGTCCAGGTAAGCAGTTCACACAGTTATTCAGAGAGTGAGAGACAGCCTTCGCCACCTGAAAAACACCAACAAACACACACATTCCCACCAATAACTCTACAAAGGCCCGGAGAGATGCAGCACGAATCTAAAATTCAAATCAGCCCCTCGGCACAACAGAGAAATCCGTGTCCCTAATTTATGCCACTGTCATAGACATATGCCAAGCAATATGTTTGCATCCCAAAGGAACCTGTGCGAATCAGGAGGCATGCTGGCACCTTCCAGAAAAAAGGGCCGCCGAGAAACAGAGAGAAAATAGAAAATAGCTCAGTTTATTGGAGATAATTGCCCAGAGGGAGCTGATGGGAGATTGATCTGGAGATGAAGAAGACAAAAACTATTCTGGCCTCATATACAGATGAATAAATACTTTTTTTGGATAACTATGTAACCAGACTTCTACTTCAGCTTCTACTTGTCATTGAATAAATGTTCTTGTAGATGGTTGGACATCTGTCATTATTTGCGTGTTGTTTAAAGGTTGAATGTGTGTAATGTGCATCGTCCTACCTGTGCTAATCTCTGCTGGCTCTCGGCATCACCAGGGCACACTAGGGCTTGGTGGGCTTCGTGGATTAGCATGGCCGAGCCCTCCATCACGTGACAGGCAGAGTCCAGCATGGCTGCTGCAGCTTGGGGCTCCACGGTACTCGCTGCCACTCCCCTCGCGGCCTGGGCCAGCGTCCTCAGAGCTTGAGCAGTTTCCCTTGCCGCCACACCTGCCACACCATATATATGCCATTGTGTAATATGTGAATCCTAGATACCAGCAGCAAAGGAAATGATTAATCAGCCAATATGTGCAATTCTGAGATTATGGTGATCAACTGATATATGGACCAGGCTGATTAATTTGACAATTTTTGGCATTCTGAGGTTATATCTATCACAGTATTTTAACAATATACCAAATAATCAGCTGATATTTGCCATTTTGAGATTATATCTATTACAATGATCTACCGATATAACAGTCTGAACAATTAATCGGACAATTGGCATTCCTAGGTTGTATCTATCACAGTGATCTACCAACATAATCGTCAGACCAATTAATCAGATGATATTTTCCATTTTGAGATTATATCCATTTCAAAGATCTACCAATATAACAGTCAGACAGAATAATTTGGATGATATTTGACATTCTTAGATTATATCTATGACAGTGATCTACAGATATAATCATCAGCCTGATTAATCGGCTGATATTTGCCATTTAGAAATTATACTGTATCTATTACAATGATCTACCGATATAACAGTCAGACCGATTAATCGGTCAATATTTGTCATTTTGAGATTATATCCATAATAATGATCTACCGATATAACAGCCAGACAGAGTAATTTGGACGATATTCCACATTCTTAGATTATATCTATCAGAGTGTTTGACCGATATAACATTCAGATCAATTAATCGGAAGATATTTGCCATTCTTAGATTAAAATTATCACAGTGATCTAAAAATATAACATTCAGAAAGATTGATTTGGATGGCATTTTGCATTCTGAGATTAAATCATTGTGATCCACCAATAAAACAGATTTATTAATTACAGAGTATTTAACAATCTGAGATTATATTCATCACAGTGAACTACTGATCTAACAGTCAGATCAATTAACTGGACAATATTTGAGATTCTGCTATTATATCTATTACAGTGATCTACCAATATAAAAGCTAGACAGATTAATCAGTTAATATTTTGCAAAAGTTTATATCAGTGATCAACCTATATATCAGTCAGATCGATTAACAAGACTATACTTAGTATTCTGAGATTATATTTATCATAGCAAAATAGGGCAATATATCACCAATTAATTGGTCCATATGTATCGACCAGACTGACCAATTTTGTGATTATATTTATTATAGTGTTTAACCAATATATTGGCAAGTCTGATTAATCTGCATAAATTTGTCATTTAATATTATATCTTTCTAGCATAGTGATCGACCAATATATCAACCAATATTTAGCACTGTGACATTATATCTATAACAGTGATTAGCTGATTTATTGACCAGATTAATAAAGTCACTGAATTTGGCAATTATTGTCTGATTAATCTGCCAGTATTTGACACTTGATTATTTAGATCATGATGATCAACCAGTATATTTATCAGACCGCTTCATCTACTGATATCTGTCAGTAGGAGATTATAATAATAAACTGGTCAGACTGATTAATAAGATGATCTTTAGGATTCTGAAAATATATCACAGCAATGAAACGGTATATATCTCAGACAACTTAACTGGACAGTATTTGGTATTCTGAGATTATATCTACCAGTGATCGGCCGATATATCAGACAGATCACAAATTGATATTTGACATGAAAATTATATTTGCCATAGCGATCACAGGATATATCGCTCTGAACAATAAATCAGCTGATATTTGATATTATAAGATTATATATTTTACAGCAACTGACTGATATATCGACTAATCAGATTAATTTGCCGATATTTGGCATTGTGAGATTATATCAGTCTGAAAGACTGAGATTAACAATGCTGCTTGGCTGAATTAATCTACAGAGCGCTGTTTTTTTTTTTTTTTTTTTTTTTTTAAAAAGAAAATGTGCTAAATAAATGTTCCTTTAGTTTTGCCAATTTGATTTTTTTGGTCTAATTTTTTGATACCATTATAGCATTATATTGGTGTTCATCCATTGCAAAGTCTTGCATCATATCTGTACATTATAAATTAGAAAAACATTCATTCTTTACCTTTTTTGTACATTTACTGACAAACTGCAATAAACTGTAATGCAAAATGGGGGACATTTTTGAAGTACCCAGCCCAAATGTCTTGCTCCAAATTAAGCTTTAAGCCTCGTTTTGGCGCATGGTTGATCCAGAATGCCCCTGTTGTTCCAATAAATGAGTGTGGAAAGAAAATAAGGCACCATGTGGGATCTGGCCTTTACTTATAGAACAGAAAGCATAAAAATATGAAGGGCCAGTGCAGGCAAATTGCATCAAATTGCATTATCCAGCCAAGTAGAGCCCAATTGCTGATGGTATGTTAAATCTAGTGAAAATAAGATTAATGAGGAACGGGGGTTAGTTATACCCTTGGCTTGAGAAGCTGCACGAGCCGGAGTGGAAGAGGGGGGATTTGTTCTAGCATGCCATTAAAATCTGTCTTTAGAAGCTCTCATGAGAGCAATGATCCAGCCAGACAGAGTGAAAAATTGATGGGTGGTGCAGGTAAGTTACAGCATCGCTCTCCTCTCAGTTTTCCTGCCTTTAATTTGGAAGCTTTGTTGGGAAAACTCAGCCAGTTTACAAGCATCTTGTAGAAGCATTTTTAGAAGAAGAATTTAAATATTTCTGCAAATGTCTCTGTTTTTGTTGCAAAAGACAGTTGATAATAAAAACCCTGGATGATGAAAATATTTTTTGTTTAGCTCAACTGCTAGAGAACTTCACTAGGGACGCCAAGCTCTTGGGTTCGATTCCCGGCAAACACACATAAGAAGATATATCTTGAAAGCATTCTAAATTGCTTTAGATGAAGCATGTTTGGAGTTTTTATTCACAACATCATTCAGCTTAACGTAATTTACAAAATCAAAACTTGTCCATGGATCAACATTTGCTGTTTGAGTGCTACCAAACAATCAAGGATTTAACTCAAAATTCAAAGGGTAATGATTGGTTGATAGGATTTCAATCAAGGAACGTGTCCTACTTTTGTAAATCCTGTTGTTATACTGTGTGTTTCATATTCAGTAAAGATATGTTCTCCTGAAATATTGTGTTTCATTTAAGTCATCTCACCAGTATAATGTTCGTTGCCCTGGGCGGCACAGGTCAATAACTGGGCCATGGAGGAGCCCACAGCTTTAGATGTACTTCCCAGATCCTGAGCACACTTCTCCAACTACAGACACAAGTGTGAAGAAGTAATGGTGAGAACTACTGCTAACAAGACTGATGATCTATTTTTATGTGGTAAATTTCACCTACCGATTCTCCTGGTAGCGGTTTGAGTTGTCCTTCCAGTGTGGCCATTTTAGCATCTTGTAGTTCACTCTTGAGAGTCTGAACAGCGTTGAGAGCAGAGTCAATCTCCAGAGGACCACACGCCTCATGAGCCTATGATGCAATAAACAAAGATAAACAAACAAAAACAAAAAAAATTCAGCCAACTTTTGTGAAAAAGCTCCATAGTCCATACACCTTAGACAGTGTAGTGTCATATTTAATTTTTGACAGGAATGAATACAAAGCTGTGAGGGGACTGAAGTACAGTGCATTTAGTGGATTGCACTGTTGTTTAACAACACATCAATTGTTCAGCTGAAAAATATCTTTCTGGAAAAAAAAAATCTTCTAGTAGTTAAAAACCTCATAAAACTGTTTTAAAAGTGAGATGGGGTAAATTACATGATCTAGGACCTGTATACAGTGCATGCCATTGTCAAGACTTTAAGTTCATTTGTTTTCATCTTCGTTAATTTCAATATGGCATCTAACCTGACTAAGCTCTATTATCAATAGTGTAGACATGTATGAAGCACAGCTCACAAAGATGTCACTTTCAAACAAAGCAGCTTTCTGTTGATCAAACTGGACAATTTGCGTGACCAACATGAATCCGTTACAAAATCTGCGTTGGCAAATCTGTCGCCCTCAGCCTCTTTTTTTCCAGAGCATTTCAATATCAACAAACAGTGGGCAGAAACAGTCAGTAATACAACAAAAAGAAGAAAACTACAAACAATTGGACAGATACAACAGAAAAAAGATTAAAATGAAAAACAATTTAGCCTTCTAAAAAATAATATCCTAACTTTACAGAAATTGAATAAAGTAATCAAAAATAAAAAAATAAACCACTGCATAGTATTAATTAAATAAACAATGATTCTTAATTGAGTTACTAAAGTTATTCAGTGAAGAGCAGTGAATGATTCTCTTTAGAGCTGCTCAATTATGACAAAAATCATAATCATGATTATTTTGGTCAGTATTGTAACCAAGATTATTTAACACGATTATTAGTGGGCCATATAACCAAAACTTTTTTTAATGCAAGTCTAAAGTATTCAGTTAACAGCCTACTACAGAAATTGAATAATTTAATGTAAAATAAAACAGCAGTCTTCACTGTAAGAATTCATTTGTTTCTTTGTTTCTTATTAAAGCTTCAAAAGTCCTTCTGTGAAGAGCATTGAGTGATTTTGTCTTTGTCTTTTGTTGTTTGATTAATATTAAGCACACAATCAGCAGCGTGAATATAGCCCGGTGTCACTTTAAGAGCCGCACAGATCCAATTTACTGTTACACACATATTTTTATTCTCGACTGTTTACATTCATTTCACAAGCTAGGACCACGCCACAAACATGCTATGGAATAGTTAATTGAACAGGATGTTGGGGAAGAGTAGAAAGAGGATGAAGGGTTAGAGGGAATGGGATGACGGTCAGGTTGATCAGGGCATCTAGAATTGACGGCCCAGAGAGACTCAGGGTGGGGGTATCGTCTCGATTGCATATTTAGGCCAGACGATTAGGACCCCCTAAGTTGGGAAGAGCTGAGTTAAGCACGAGCTTGACAGAGGTCTTCGAGGTTGTTGCAGACGAAGGTGAGGTATGCTTGTGATGACCAGCGGTCGAGAATTCAGATAGTTTCATCTGAGATTCCACATCTGGCTGCTGATGTTGCTGCCCCGATACGAAGGAATGAACTGAATGATATTTGGACATATGCCGGAGACACGGAGGATTTAATAGAGTGCTCGCTAAACCGGGTTCTTGTGGCCGGGTTCTTGTGGCCGGTTTCTGTAAGGAAGAGCTGATCATTGAGAGATGCTTGGCCTGCGTATCTTAAGAGCTGACATGTTCAGAAATAGGAATGGACTAAGAAGGAGTTTGGACGGAAGATGTAAATAGGAACGACATTCCTAGTTGTTCGGTTTTGCTTCTTCGAAGGGTGAAGATGGTAGTATCTGAGGAGTGGATGGTAGTGTCTGAGATACAGTGATGGATAGAAGGATTGAATGTAGATGAAGTTGGAGCAAGTTCAGAGCATAGTGGGAAGCCAAAGAATGCAAGTAGGAACGTGGACTCTTGAGGTTCGATCTGTCTCGGGATTTAGATAACCTGATCGTATAGAGAGGATGCAGAGGCTAAATAGTTCGGTGGTTAGTGGAAGGCGTTTAATGGTTAACGCAGGTTCTGATTTTGTAAGCATTTATAATGGCATGGATGTGTGAGAACAAGAGATAGCAGGGCCATTGTCTCCGGTGGTTTATGGAAGAAGTTAATCCCTGATGAGTAGGTTTAGAAGCACACATGTGAATCTTAGGAAAGAATGAGCGTAAGATATTAGTTGTGAATGGATGGTGCGTCGGTTGATGGGAAAGGAAGCTGACAGAAGGAATGGTAAGCTCTGAGACAGTTCCAACCAGTGAGGTACGCTGGAAGCATGCTTGGGGGCGAGGCAATTAATAAATGGCTTCTTGAGAAGCATGTTTGATTTCTGATCTGTGGTGAAACCGGAGTAGGATAAATGTAGATTCTGGAGCCAAAAGTCTGAATTTCTGGAATGAGAAATGAGACGAAGAGTCAGCTATGAGATTGTGTCCAGGTACGTGAGTTGCTCGGAGGAGGAATTGTTGAGCGGAGATCAAGTGAGCCTGCACATGAATTGCATCAAAACTGCCGAGCATGATCTCCCTTGTTTATAATTTCAACTACCGCTGCATAGTCCAAGTAGATGAGTATTGATTTGGACCATTTATACCCCCAAAGGATGGCTGCTATGACTATGGGATATATTTCATAATGCAGTGGAGACTGCGCTTGACTGCAGATTGAGGGAAATGAACTCCGGAGACCGTTTGGAAGCAACCCAGCGCTCACCATAATAACCGCTGAAGCCTATTGAGGGTGTTGCATTAGTGTATAGTTGGATGTAGCCAGGATGAGAGATGTAGTCATTATGGAAAGGAAATGTCATTCCGTGATGAGAGGTGTAGTTGCTGGAGGCGCATTTCCATTGTATGCTTATCTAATGTGACACTGTTGTGGAGAGAAGGGATGGTTGCTGCTTTCGACAGAATGCCTGACGAGAAGGATTTCTCTTGAGGAATTATCCGGATGGCATAGTTGAGGTAGCCTAGAAGTCCTTGTAGCTGACGCTTTGTACATCTATCTAACTCAGAGGAAGTACGATGCCTTGAGGTTTCTGCTCTGATAATGGAACGCCGAGTTCAGTGAAAACGTAGATTAGTGTGAAAAGTCCTAATCATGACATTGCAGATGAAGGTGTAATGATTGGAATTCGTCGAGGAGGTGAAGGACATAAAGGAGTCTATGGTTTGTTGGTAAGAATCCAGCGTAGCTTCGGAAAGAGAGTCAAAAATCCTAGGGCTGCTTCTGCAAAAGAACGTGGCTTACAGCGAAGTAATAGGCACCTTCCAGAAGACTCGCCAGAATCTTTTCTGCTAGTAGCCTGTCAACTATATCAGGTTCTTGATAGGAGTGCAGAGTTGCTTTGCAAGTCAGTCTGCTGGTGTAGTAGGTTTATGGGGGTGGGAGTTTCTTGCATGGGTTTGCCATGGAACGAGCAGGTGTAAAGGAGCCTGCAGTTAGACAGGGCGCAGCCCGGATGATTGAAATTGATCCACAAGTTCACGAGAAGAGAAGTTTGAGCTGCGAATATCCGGCAGTAGAGTTGATTGGATTTGGAGTTGATTGATATGTGATATGGGTTGAATGGATAGACCATTTGGAAATAGAATTGGAGGCTGAAGGAGTCCAGACTGACCCCCGTGAGGTAGTGTCTCTAGGGGTGCTGGATGAGACATCTGGACTGTAGAAGTGGCTGAGAGCCATATTGCTGTAAACAGCTGAAAGGATGGGAAGAGGAATGGGTGGTGGGATGAAAGGATGTTTGTGAGTGGGGGGGGGGGGGGGGGTTTATGAGCAAACTGTGAGCATAGAGAAGAGAAGAAGGTTAAGATTATTTGGGAGATCGATTGAGCGAGTGCGGGTGGAAATACGCCTTGCCTGCCACTGCTGTCTGGGGCTGTGGAGGATAATTCCTTGTGACGTCATGTGTGACGGAGAGTGACTGGCTAGGAGTTGCTGGAAGTGCTGAGGGCTCGAAGTTTGTTGATAGAAGTTCCGATTGATACTGAATATGGCAGAAATAATCTCACTTTTTATCTGCACGATTGAATCGGATGCCTTTGGATTTTAGTGCGCGTTGAAGGCGAGCCGTGGTTTAGTTTCTGATGTTGTCTTCGGCTCTAGAAGATGCGCTACGGGAGCGCTGCAGAGGGCTATCGGGAGTTGAGTGCTGGAGGAGCGGCTCGTGAGGAGAGCGAGGGTTCCGTTTTCCGCATCTACTATGCGAATGATGAACTCGGTTCGTAGATCTTGCTGGCGGAGAGGACAGAGTTTGGGAACCGCTCGGAGAGTTTTCTTGAGACGAGTCTGAGTTAGAATGCTCGCGGGCCTTGGAATGTGCACAACGGAATGCGAACGCTTAGAAGAATGGCTGTGATCAGAATGGTGAGAGGTATATTCCTCGAAGTAGTGGGATTGAAATCGAGCAGATCGTCGTCCGGACCACTTTATCTGTATCTCTAACGTTAGATCCATTGTGAATTTCGAGAGAAAGAGACAAACAGTGCGGTATGAGGCGGCCTGATATCTGAAGGTTTTGGGAAGTCAGGTGACTGTTTGGGGCGTGGCCCTGCTCCTGAACCTCAGTTAACCAGTTAACTCCCTTTATTACATCACCGACGAGGGTTTATGTGAATAATCACTAAGCGCAACATTTTGACACATTTTTGCGTGTATTTGACCATTTAGGCGTGCACCTTGTGCTAAAAGATGACTTTACATGTCCGTGTTCTGTTCCGTCTCTGACCGCAAGCCTCTATAGGAACAGCGCGAGTTCTCTTTCGCGCTTTTAAAAACATTAATACATCTAATCAACTTTAACTCATGCACGTCCAATTTTGCAAAAGTCACGTTACATGATTTTACTGATTTACACGTGAAAATGGGCTTTTATGGAGGAGCGAAAGCGTACTGCCGGAAAGGGGGCGTAATGGGGCGCAATAACCATTTTATCTCGCTTATTGTATTTTCATAATCGTTGGAGGCCGAAATCGAAACTGAATTTCGATTAATTGCACAGCCCTAATTCTCTTGTTTTCTTTTGTGGCTCAATTAACAGAAAGCAGCAGGTTAATTTGGCTGCAGTCACTTTAAGACTGAATGCACAGTCCTAATATACTGACAAGCATTCGATTACTTTCCCAACTGTTTATGTTCACTGAAGACATAACTAACTGCGTTTGGGTCAAACTCACCAAGATGGACATTTTGACATATTTTTGTGTGTATTCGTCTGTTTAAGCGTACACTCGAAGCCCAAAGTAGCCTATATTTGTGACCCAGGACCACTAAACCAGTCGTAAGGGTCAAGTTTTTGAAATTGAGATTTATACATTATCTGAAAGCTGAATAAATAAGCTTTCCCTTGATGTATGGTTTGTTAGGATAGGACAGTATTTGTTCGAGATACAACTATTTGAAAATCTGGAATCTGAGGATGCAAAAAAATCTAAATATTGAGAAAATCACCTTTAAAATTATCCAAATGAAGTTCTTAGCAATGCATATTACCAATCAAAAATTAAGTTTTGATATATTTACGGTAGGAAATTTACAAAATATCTTCATGGCATAAAAGAAAAATCGATAATTTTGACCCATCCAGTGTATTCTTGGCTATTGCTACAAATATACCCGTGCTACTTATGACTGGTTTTGTGGTCCAAGGTCACATTTGTCTGTGTTTTGTTCCATCTCAGATTGCACACACAGAAAGCCACCTGAGGAACAGCATCCCTTTCACAGCTTAATATAATTTTAATGACTGTCTGTCTCCCTCATGCGAAGTTCCCAATTGCACAAATTCCCACCGAAATTCGACTGAAAATTTGTGGTAAATATGACCACACCTTAAATTATGAGAAAACTTTAATTCTGTTCAAACTGTCCCTTTAAAACATGAATAATGAAAAGATGAATCTCTACTCCTCATGAAGAGGATTGTAGTAAGGTTTTTACAATATGTTTCAGTGTTTAAAGGTGTTTTGGATCTACTAGGAGGCAGTGAACTGTGGGCACCTTCTGTGCAGCTGTGCGCAGCTCTGCCAGGCAGGTGGCCAGGTTCTTGGCACACTGACCAAGTTGCATTGCAGCTGCCTGGTCAGTTACCGTCGGAACGGCCGCTTTAGCAGACGTCACCATTTTACTTCCTGGCTGTTTGGAGACAGAAACAATGTGAGGATCATTTAGACAACAAATCAGAGGCTACTAAACAAACATAGTATATGTGTTTTACCTGCAGGAAACTCTGGCTGGCAATGATAAGGGCGAGTTGGGCACCAAGATCTTCCGGGTGGGCCTGACTGCCCCTCATTCCCTGCACTAGTTGCGGGATATGGTCGGCCACAGCCTGGAGAGCATCCACAAATCCACAGTCAGAAGAGTTTCATTCAAATTCAAAAATCCTGAACTAACCAGAACAGAACTACCACAATACCTTGCAGCTGAGCACAAGCTGCTGATGTGACATGGTGTTCTTATTGGATGCAGCTGCATTCTGGGCGGCGGCAATGGTTTGAGTCGCTGCGGCTGCGGCCTGCTTAGCTGCATTCTGTTTCAAACAAATAACAATAACGTATTACAGCTTCAACAATTACTAACACAGCAAATAACAAATGAGGACACAGTAGCGGACTATATATAGCCATCTGGTAGGGCTGCAAAATGTGGAGAAAAAAAACTACCTTTTTTTCCCTTTTTTTTAAAAAAAATATAAACTGATTTAAAAAAAAAAAAAAAAAAAAATGTAGGGCAGCACTGTTTGGCCAAAAATGCTGGGAATGTATATAAATATGAAAAGATGATAATAATAATAATAATAATAATAATAATAATAACCACTACAATAATAATAATAATAATAATAAATAACCACTACTAAAATAAAAAATTATAAAAAAAATATTATTTTACAATTACTATTACTACATAAAAATAGGAAATAATACTACTGTAATATTTTAATGTAAAAAAAAATCAAGTGTTTAAGAAAAATATAATAATAATAATAATAATAATAATAATAACTACTACTAAAATAAAAAATAATTATTAAAATTTAAAATAAGTTTAAGTTTAATTGCAACCTATAATCCCTGCAGTTAATAGGGTTCACCATCTGTTTGATTACATTTAACTAACTGCATGATTTTCTCTATACCATTAATAACCTACTCCTAAATATGTATAAACTAAAAATTTTCTGTAAAGCTCCTTTGCAACGATTTGTATTGTGAAAAGCGCTATACAAATAAACTTGAACTGAATTGAATATAAAAATAATAAATATTATTAATATTATTTTTATTTTACTACTACTATTACTAAATTAAAATATGAAATAATACTACTGTAATGTTCTAATGTAAAATAAAAAAAGCAAGTGTTTAAGAAAAATATAATAATAATAATAATAATTTTATATTACAAAACAGCTGTAAAATTACAATACCTAATTTTTTCATTTTCAATATATGCAATTGTTCAGTATATGCATATATTTAATTTTATTTATATAATTAAATTGCAGTCTTTGTGACTTGATAATCACACTAAGCAATATCGCAATTTTGGTTTTATTTCAATTAATTGTGCTGCCCTAACATATGGCATCACTCTGCACCACTCTGACGCTGTGTTAACCATACAAAGACCTGACTGTTTGGAGTGAATTTCATTACAGGTTCAGCATGGATTGTAGAGCATTTGGGATGTTTATGGCCATGTCCATCATAAAAAGATTTAGCAAAATCCAGTTGCAGCATGCTACACTTTAGAAGTAAGACCAAAAGCAGGTGAGAAATGAGAAAAAAAGCTTCTTTGTTTTATGAAAGAATATTCCAAGTGTGAGGAAGGATGATAGATGGAAGAGACAGAAAAAAAGAACCTCAAGAACAAAGCCATCTTTGTTGACGTGAAGAGACCAAACAGAACCAAACGCTGGATTCCACTGGGTGAAACTGTTGGCCAATGGAAAAATGCCCGCTATGGAAACTAGACGGCTGCTACATACAGGCTGATAAAAAGCCACCTCTTCCATGCTAATATATTTTGTCCTAAACAGATAAAAAAAACTGGGGAGGGATGCTGTTGTGTTTAAAAATAGGCTTGTACTGTAATCTATTTTTACATTTTATTAGTGTGCTCCACACCACTATAATTTAGTACGCTCAAACCGTGTTTTACAAGGCAGGATCAAACACAGAGCAGACGCAGAACAGGAGGTGGCATGTCCTCACCTCGAGTCGGTGAATAAGTTTCTTTTTGATTGCGTTCTGAGCAGCCGCGTTTGTGGCGACTCGTAACCCCTCAGCGGCCTCTCGCAGCCTCTGCTGCTGGTCTTCATTTTCTGGGTATGCAGCAGCACCCTGCACAAATACAACACAGGTACAATTTAGTTTTATGTACTGTACCTACTTCTGCGAATTGGTTTTAATAAAAGTCCACATTACTGTATATGTGCTGTTGTCATCATGCAACATTAGCTTGTTTCATTTTTCTCATGGGCTATGTTCAGAATGGAAGCAAATTGCTTAATAAACTGTGCATTATATGCTGTATACTGCCTAATATTTTTAATGTAAAATACAGTATGAGGTATATATGGACATCAATTATTTAAAAAAAGGTTTGAATTAAAATAGTGTTAAAAAGAATTTAAACCTTTGTTTTTATGTGATAAAGGCATAATTACGCTAAATAAAATTGCATTTTTTCAGATATATAGCCACAGTAATAAGAAATAAAGTCACAATTATGAAAAATATTTACAATATGTCTCAGTTACAAGATATAGTCACTATTGTGGATGTTAAAGTCACAGTTATGAGATAAAGTCACAATTATTGAAAATAAAACCACAATTATGAAATACAAAGTCACAATTATGGGAAATAAAACTACTATTGTAAGATTATATCTCATAATTATGAGATATAATCACAATTATGGAAAAAAACACAATTGTGAGATTTAGACACAATTATTGGAAATAAAACCACATTTGTGAGATATAGTCACAATTATTGGAAATAAAACCACAGTTGTGAGATATAAAGTCATATTTATGAAATATAGCCACAATTGTGAGATATAAAGTCACAATGATGAGATATAAGTTATATATAAGTCTCCATACTCATCCTTTCTAATCATCCTACTACTTGTCCGCTTGATCCTATTCCATCTCATCTCCTTCAAGCCATTACTCCTGCAGTTGTACCTGCACTCACATCTTTAACACATCCCTTCAAACTGGTGTTTTTCCTCAGCATTTAGACAGGCTCATACAACCCCACTACTTAAGAAACCCACCCTTAACCCATCTCTTTTAGAGAACTACAGACCGGTTTCCCTTCTTCCTTTCATTGCAAAAACAATTGAACGAGATGTGTTCAACCAAGTCTCTGCCTTTCTCACACAGAACAACCTACTTGACATCAACCAGTTTGGTTTCAGAAATGGACATTCAACCGAGACTGCCTTGCTCTCAGTTGTTGAAGCCCTAAGACTGGCAAGAGCAGATTCCAAATCTTCAATACTTATCTTGCTGGATC
>JAFVLL020035310.1:0-58179 GCA_021397915.2 Tor tambroides
GAAACTGGTGGGAGCTATTTGTCTTTCTGTGGTCTGTTTGTGCATGTGATCTACCTTATATTCGCTTCAAATGGTGCTCAGTGATACACCCAGGTGGCAAAAACTCATTTATCATAGCTAGCGAAGCAAAATCCATGAAAATGGACACAAGCAGAGTAAAAGAAATGCTTTATTAACCTAAAACAAGTCAACAAAACTGAGGGATCCCATTTCTTTTTCTTATTTGAAAAAGAATAATACTGAATAAATGCCAATAACTGCAATCTGACGAGCTGCAATCTGAATTATTTCCATGTTATGGCCGATAAAACGTGGATATTGCAAATCTAATTTAAACTAATTTTATTCACAAATGCACATAGTTCTGCTGTTGTTACTGTACATGCACACAGCAACCAATGACAATATGCACTTTTAAAAGAAAAATGCACTTTTTAGTGTTGCTGTCCCTTTAAATGAGTCTTTTCATAATGGCAAGAGTTATCTAAATCTTATAAACAGACAAAAAATAAATAACCAATATGGGCCGCTATACTGATAAATCGAAGAATTTGTCCATCATGGCTGATAACTGATATGTTGTGAAAATATTTTGCATCCCTAATTTGGTATTGAGAGTTCATGAAATAGTAGTATTCTGTTCTAAACATAGCCATTGACTTTCTGATACCTGAAAGTGATATTTCACCTCAGCACATATTAGCAAGGTATGTCCGGACACATTTCGATCTTTGAGTTGCTATCGCTTAGAGGCACGCAAACATACAGAACTTTATCAGTAGAGTTGTTGCCCTCACAGTTGTTGGCTGTCATGTCTGGGTTAATTAGAGAAGAAAAAGCCATTGGAGTGGATCCCCACATGACCCAAGGTGAGCTGAGGTACGCCAGCATCCTGCACAGTCCCCATTGATCAGACTGAGTCGTGTGATTGAATTAGAGGAGCCGCTAGCAGCCACGGCTTGCCAGGACCAGTACCGCAACAGAATTATTCACATTCCCTCCAGGGCAAAGCACAGTGGAGGAGGGGGGTGAAGAACAAGAAAAATACAAGAGAGCAGAGTGCCGGCGTTCTGGAGGGAACGAAAGAGAAAGCCATCGTTTTTTTCTTGTTGACATGCCAATTTGTATGACATTAGCATCGCTCTTAATGGGTTTGTGTATACAGAAGTAGAAATATATCACGGGGGATGTTATAATGTCCAACCGTACTGATTTAAAGGCCACTTGAACACTCTACTTCCATCCAAAGCACGTTGCAGCTGTGCTGAATGTATTTTCTGACTGTTTTGATTGGCTAAGCTTTGTTTGTAAGACAGTGATTTGTGTGAGCTTGTTTGGTTGCCATATGGTGGAGAAACGTAATTTGATTTGAGGCCTTTAATGTCTCCATCACTTTTTCCTCTTGGAGGTTTTTCTGTGGTTTTTCTTTTTTTGTGTGTGTATGGTGGAGACTGATCTGTTTTAGGAAGTGTGTAAACTCTCTTGTGTTTGAGCCAGATGGATCGATCTACATGCATATTTCATATTCTTTTTGTTGAGGATGGCCTGTCTTTTCTCTCACCGAACGTTTGAATTCACCCGTCTTCAAATGTTCCAAAGTTTTGAAGAGCTTACTTTACCTTCAGCCCTTCAGTGGTTCATACAGTTGCTGTCCCTGACGGATTCTCAAGGTTTTGTTTTCGCTTGTCTTTGTCTTTCCATAGGTGAAGAGCGACTAGAAGCAGGACGAGTTTCTGTTTCTTTTCAGTCCCTTTGTGGACATTTGTAGTGAGTGAGGGTCTTTATGAGAGAGTTCTGGTGCCTCTTTCAGAGGCTACTCGCTGGTCACTGTTTATCGCTCCATCGATGTGAATTCAGTAGAGAGAAACCAGAGACACTGTGAAGAAGGAAGATGCCGGTGTGTCGATACATCTGTCTGGAGCAGATCTTCAGAATGTTGCCCCTTCTTAGATGCCTCTGCCAAATGTCAAAACTGAAATCTCATCAGGAGCCTGGTAGGCTTGTCTTGCGTCTTATATGTCTGGTGTCTCTAGCCTCCAGTAGACAGACCTTTTAACTATCGACATGAAGTCTGCTTCACCAGACCAACAGACCAGTTATACAAGAAGGGATTGTATCATTCTAGCTATTGTTCTAACTACCAATCTGTTTGTCTGCTGGTCTATCTATCGTTCTTTCTGTCATTCTATATGTGACACTGGACCACAAAATCAGTCTTAAGTCGCTGGGGTATATTTGTAGCAATAGCCAAAAATACATTGCATGGGTCAAAATTATCCATTTTTCTTATATGCCAAAAACCATTAGGATATTAAGTAAAGATCATGTTCCATGAAGATATTTAGTAAATTTCTTACGTAAATATATCAAATATATCCTTTCTTTCTTTCTTTCTTTCTTTCTTTCTTTCTTTCTTTCTTTCTCTCTTTCTCTCTTTCTCTCTTTCTTCACTAGCTGCCTCTCTCTTTCCTCTCAGTGTAGAGATGAGAGTGTCAGGTTGAAGAGGATCAATTGAAGGCTTGTCAGGGTTGAGTGCAGGGCTGTTCAGTGTGGACTGGGAGTGCTGTAACCGTGGCCTCAGTTCTGCTAATCAATGCAATAATCACTTCTACCTCTCTCACAGGCCCTGAAGCGCTGCTCGCTGTTTGCTGAGCATTTCTTTCATCTGCTGTCAATCCGCATAGGGCTCAGAGGGGAAGGGGAGCAGGGAAAAAGATAGCGTTTTGTTTTTTTGAGCGAGAAAGGGCTTATTTGTTTGAATGAATATTTGGGAACAACTGAAAGCGTTTGTGATCACTGGGCGGAAGATGGAGAACTGTTAAGTGGTTTTTATTGTGGAGTCACTGTTATCATCGTTCTTGTACAGATGACCCACCCCCCTTTAATTACCTCATTAATGTCTCATCCCCATTAATGACGTTTGAAGATGGTCTCTAGAGTAAACTAATGCAAAAGACGAATGAAGGAGGAGAGGAGTGAGAGGCGTAACTTTGAGATCAGACATAGAGGACATGTTTCCTCTCAAAGCACATTAAGCAGGATGTTTTAATGGAGATTTCCGGTTATGAAATGTTCCATTTTATGAAAAGTTTTTCAAATTGAAAGTATAACTTTCAGGATCCCGATTGGCCCTTTCCAGTTCATTGTTAAACCTCGTTCACCTCCATGACACTTTTTTTTTTTTTTTTAGTTTGCTTGAAGCACCAACTATCAGCATTTTGTGGACAAAGTGCTCCAGGACTATAAAGATAAAGTGCCTAATCTTATTTAGTAGGGCAGTGTCCATAACAGGATATTTTAGCACTGTAAAGTATCTGAGAGCCAAATAAATGATATTTCACACTGCTGTTAGTGAACATTGCATTTCCTGCCAGCAGATGTTCCTACAATCTTATTCGCAATCTTCCTGTGACACCAGAACAGTGCACAGACAGTGATAAGAAAGAACGTAATGCACAATAATCAATGTCATGTTGAGATGGGTGGGTTTGCAACATCAAGTAGACAGCTAGCAAGAATGGACCATTTCATTACTGTAGATGTCTGCTTCTGCTGCCCCACGTTGTGTGAAAGACTCATTTCTCTTGTCGGGGCAATTGCCATGAGCACGAAAAGTCCAATGCTCATTCCTCTCTGTCTGTGACAGCTGATGTATAGACTGTACTCATCTTTAGACCACCTTTTCCCTCTTTACATTTGAAAGAAATGAATGAACTCATTCAGCATAAATACCGCTGAGAATGCAGTGTCTCTCCTTGGCTGCTTCTTGGAAGTTTTTACAGCTAAACTTTTTAAAAAGGAAAAAGGATTGACATTTACAAAAATACTGTGCTTTGGTGATCCCCAAGCATCCTGAAGATGGCTCGGTCCGTGTCCCAGGATGCACTGTTCCTCCCGTCTCTTAACCTCACAAGGTCAAATTGACATTTAAATGTAAATTTTCTGCATATAATGCATAAATGGATCTATTTGAGGAGTTCAGATGCAAAAGTCTCTAAGGGCCGTCTGAAATTTACTTCTAAAATGAGCATTTTTATCAGGCTCCTATATTTATGTTCAGTTATTTCACTTTAATTGCATAGAAAAGGACCTATACATTGCCATTAGAGTAAAATTACTGAACCTAAACATAGGAGCCTGATAAAAATGCTCATTTTAGATGAAAATTTCAGACGGCACTTACAGGCTTTTGCATCTGAACTCTTCATTCATAGCTTCTATGAGCCATAATATACCTTAAGGGATAGTTCCCCCAAAAATGAAAATTACACCATGATTTACTCACACTCAAGCCATCTTTGGTGCATATAACTTTTTCTTTCATACAAATACAATCGGAGGTATATTAAAAATGTCCTGGCTCCTCCAAGCTTTATAATGACAGTGAATGGGGGTCGAGATTTTGAAGCCCAAAAAATTGCATCCATCCATCATAAAACGAAGAGAGAGTGGCGTTCCAGCGGATGCTGTAGGACGTTGGCCTAAGCGTAAGTAACAAATGCGGAAGCACAGAGGAGAGAGCAAAACAAAACACCGGTCACGAACTAGAAGTACAAAATGAGGATTTGTAAAAAGAAATGTTGGAGGATTTCGATATACAGTGGTGGCCAAAATTATTCGAACACTTGGCATATTTAAGAGGTTTCAGTTGTTTTTGTTGAATTGACGATTACATTACCCATAAAACAAACTATTCCCGGAACTGCCTGCGATGGAAGGAATCTGCCGAAACATTGAAAATGAATGACTGGCCCCTCAAAGTCCGGACCTCAACCCCATCGAGCAAATTTGGGGCGAGTTGGAAAATAAACTGGACCGATCTATCGTACATTCAAAGGAAAGCCTTTGGCTTGAATTGCAGAAGGCATGGGATAACATTAGTGTTGAAGTTCTCAGGAAATAGGCCCTATATTGACACTATATGCCAGAGAGATGTGCAGCTGTAATTGCTGCAAACGATGGCCATACCTAATTTTAAAGTTAAAAGTGGATAAAAACAGTACGACTCACTTCATCTGATATTTTATTTTGTGCTCATCTGCATTTTTTTTTTTTAAATATTTAAATATTGATGTTTTTGGTACACGAATGCATCGCTTTGCTGATTTCCTTCGTTAACCCCCTGGAGCTGTGTGGAGTTTTTATAATGGATGGATGCACTTTTTTGGGCTTCAAAATCTTGACCCCCATTCACTGCCATTATAAAGCTTGGAAGAGCCAGGACATTTTTTAATATAACTCCGATTCTATTCGTCGGAAGGAAGAAAGTCATATACACCTAGGATTGCTTGAGGTGATTAAATCATGGGTAATTTTCATTTTTGGGTGAATTATCCCTATAAGTTTGATAATTGGAGTCTACCTGCTTCCTCACCCCTTCACAATTTTATAGAAATTTTATATAAATAATTGCGTCCTCTAAATTCAGTTAAGTGTAGCTGAAAGCTGCACTCAATTGCACAAGACTTCAGAGACTTGTAAATGTGTGAGATATACAGATGTATGACTTTATCAAGCGGGAGGACAGGACATTCTATGATACATTAGTCTGATGTATTGTTGACGCCTTCAAAAGGTTTCGAATGAGGTTCATTTATCAGAGCTTTATAGCTAAGTGGGATCTTTCCAACTGCTGAGAGACTATTCATATAAATTTCTGAATGTTTCAATAAAATGTTCTATTTCTCTGTCTCTCTCCCTTTTTTTCAGCGTAAAGATGGTGCTTTTATGGACGGCTGGTGACATCTTTAAGACCGCGTATTTCGTGATCAATGAAAGCCCCACCCAGTTCGTGATCTGTGGTGCGGTACAGATCTTAATTGACATTGCCATTCTGCTCCAGGTGGGCTACTACGGCCAGGACACCAGAATCAAACTGGGCTGAGATCACTACAATGATGGTGATCAACTCTCCTAAATAAGGACATTCTACGTGCTACTTACCTGCAAAACTACATGCTTTTTTTTTTTTTTTTTTTTTTATTTTATTTTTTTTTTTTTTTAATACACAGTGGGGTTTAAAAGTCTGAAACTGCTAGTGAAAATAGTTCTATTTTGCTTTTCTCTCATTTAATATAACTTAAATTTAATGTTTATATTTAATCATGTATTTATTTCTATTTTATCTAATGTTTTTATTAGAAAGTGCATTATTAGCCTTACAATTTGAGTGAATTTCTATTGAAAATGTTTCAATTTGTTATTTGGTAAAGAAAAAAAAAACTTTTGTATATAGTTCACATGCTCCATGTCACAAATTAGTGGCCTAGAAGTTATCTAATATTTTGTATTTGATTAGTTGTAATGCTTCTTGGTTTTAATTCTATTTAAAATCCTAAAACCTAGATTTTGGATCCCAGATTTTCAGTGTGGTTTCAGTCTGTTGAACCCTGCTGAATATAAATTTTTTTTATTCAACAAATTTTTTATTTTTCTTCTGTCCTTAAGTTATTTATGTCTTACCAAACAGCAAGTTTTTCAAAGAAGAGTGAACAGGCCTTATATGCAATGGCTGGACATCCTTATACATTTTTTTTTTTTTTTTTTTTTTTCAGTTAAAAAATTTGTTTAAATAAATTTAACTAATCCAGCCAACAGATTCACTACAACAGGACAAATGAATGCCCCTTCACTTTGTTATTTTTACATTATTAGTATTTTTGCTAGCTTTTGTGAGAGCCAATATGCTCTTAGTGCAATTGAAGTGCTGGGAATGCATGTGCCAAATGCATCTGCCACAACCTGTATTCAAACTGCTAGCTCATTTGTTAACAATTTGTGGTCCTTTTTTTCATTTTAGAGCACTTAAATAATTGTTACTTGCATAATTGCACACAAAAATCCATATTTTAAGTAGCAGATTAATGTTAGACTTTTAAACCTGAGACTGAGTCACAACCAGTTGCTGATGAATGACTTTATTACCAAACTTTAATTACCAAACCATATCAGTGGAAATGCATGAGGGTATGCCATAAATATATAATGCACAACTGATTTATCATGTATTATTGCATTGCAAATGAGAAAAAAACAGACAGATTTGTTATCAAAGATCAATAGTCCCTTTCAACAAAGTAATTTCACTTTATACTATTAGTGCCAGTGTTTTGTAAAATAAATATTTTTTTCCAGGGTTTTTGATTTGGAAAAGTGGAATAATAATGTGTAATATTCCAATGAAAAGCAGTGGAAGTTCAGAGGAACCACACAAGCCAATGATGGACAGCTTTGAGCCATCTTGGGTTCATAGTCTGCTATGTCCTTTAAGGATAACAATGAATACCTCAACCAGTCATATATCGTCCATGTTTACCCATGCATGTCACACCAAGATGAAGGGCAGCCTGCCCACAAATATTGACATTTGGACTGTTTTTATGTCTAAGTTGATGGGACTGGTGAGAAAAAATGCAGTCACCTCAACTCAGACGCTTCTGCAGTTGATCAGATATGAGGAGACCTCATCATAAAATAGTTCCACTCTATTAAGTTACCATTCACACCAGCACTGAGTTATGTGCTATTTATCACTGCAAAGAAAAGGTCACTATAACTTTAAATCCCACTATAGCGCCAGGCTGCTCAGGGAGGACTACAGATGTGGTCTTAAAAAAGCACTTTCAGATTCCATCTTAGTTTTGGCTCTCTTTCTACCTCCCTGCCCATGTTTAACCGTAGGGATTTCAACATGCCCATGGACTGTTTAAGCCCGTTGGCTCCTTTAGCATTAGTTGATCGTCAAAGTTTAGCCGTTGGTTATTACAGATGGTCACAAAGCCTCAGCTGTTTACTCCCTGCATGGGCAGCTTTATTGGCTTTAGCTCTCATTGTGCTAAGACTTTGTGTGTGGTAAATATTTGTTCTGTTGTGCTGTTAACCGACATATCAACATATCTGACCCCAGCAAAGGTCAAAACCACCAACAAATTTAGTCATAGGATGACTTTGTGTGAGCCCACTCTCTACCAAAAAAAGAATACATTGCATTAATGCTGTTCTATGCAATACATATGTTTGAATGTCATATGGAAATAATTAATAAGTTCATTTTGATTGATCACGTACACTACTGTTCAAAAGTTTGGGGTCCTTTTTGTTGGCTAATAATAAGTATTTGAGCACCAAATCAGCATATTAGAATGATTTCTGATCATGTGATACTGAAGACTAGAATGATGGCTGCTGAAAATTCATAATATTATTTATCCTACTATTCTCAAACTTTTGAATGGTTGTGTCCATGATTTTGTTTTGTCTTGTCTCTTACCAATACACTCCCTAAGAGGAAAGATTTATTGATCAGAGGTTGTGCTTTCATAACTCAGGAGAAAACAGGAGGAACAGTGAAAATAGACACAAATTAGACACTCGTTGAAGTATATTTTTGAACAATGAAATGAATGTGGATATTTAGTTTTGTGAGATTTTGAGTTCATATTGTTATTTCTCAGTTTCTCAGCACATTTGCAGTACAGTTGTTTTATGAAACTCTAGAGGAGACACTCGTGAAATTTTTAGAATCTTTTTTTTTTTTTTTTTTCAGAAGAAACATCTGAGAAGATGTAGACTTCTGCAAAAGTCTCAATTTTCTCTCCATTTCTAGGAGAATGTGCTGAGATGTGAGAGATCTCCTTTGCTTTTGTTTTTCTTTTTCGCCAACCATTCTGGACCTCTTAAAACCTCACTTTAACCAAAAAAAAAAAAAAAAAAGTAGTTACATCCAAAGACTTTCTTTTTTCTTTAATATAATCATGGATATGTTTCTGTTGTGTCTGTTTATGTTTCCAATTTTCAGTGTTTTGTTAGTTGCACATGACTGCTACAGTAAATAGCTTTGCCAAGCTTTGTAATTCTCTCATCATCAGTGAGGAAATCGCACTGATGAGCAAGCTAGCGCTCTATTATGTGTTTAATGTTGTGTGATAATGATCGTTTAATGTTGCCTTAATGGTCTGAACATTTTTGTCATTCAGGTCAAAAAGGTGCCTTAAAAAGTGACATGACAAACAGTCTTAATTTGTCATAATTAATACAGCATTATGGACATAATTATTCATTTTCAGGATATTAGTGAGTATGGCATTATGTACAGGATGTGTGTGTGTGTATATATATACTATGTACTCACACACATTGTATGAAATATCCAAACAATACTTTTGTCCTTATTTTTTTATTTTTGTGTCATTTTCATCCTCATATCCTGTTGTGTGAATACCAGATGAACCACTATGTCACCATGTTATGTAGCAATATCTGTATTGCTTGTGGAATGTTTTTTATTTTATTTTCTGAATTGTTTGTATTTGCAAAGCTCCAGCGACATACTTGATTAATAACATCTGATGCATGATTGCACATTTGACATTACATGTAAATTGCTTGTGTGACCAGTGTAGTGGGGTGTAAAATTGAAAAACCAAATTCCATCCTTTCCTGACTCTGTACTGAGCGTGTGTGACAGAAGACAGTGAATGACCATTACTGATAATAAAGACAGCTTCAGATGATCAGAAAGTGTTCAGCTTTACTGCACTCTGACCCACAGTCCTGAACTTGACAGTACTGCATTTTAAAAGGCTGCATGATCATTTGGTGTCAGCAGTGAAAGACTCGGTATGAAATATTCAAGGTTGTGGGGAAGACTGGATTATAGATGAGAGACTAAGCCTGCAGAATACCTGTATCCCTCCATTAATCGAAATCCCATACATTAATGATATGGTACAGGATGTCACATTGATGACTGCGGGAATCCTGGGTGTTCTTGGAATGGGGGCGTTCAGGTGGGTGGTAGAGGAGCCTGATGCAGGGACAGGGAATGACGGATTGAGTTACCACATTTGCTTGTTTTTACAGTATCTCCTTCTGTAGACAGTCCATTATGACAATGAAAGCAGACATTTCACGTTTCAAAGGCTTCAGCAGCAAAAAGTAAAGCAAGAATATACATATATACATGTATGTATGTATATGTGTATATGTATATATACATTAGTGCTGTCAAACGATTCATCGCGATTAATAATTCGTTACATTTATATAGCGCTTTTCAAGGCACTCAAAGCACTTTACATACAAGGGGGGGGGGTCTCCTCAACCACCACCAGTGTGCAGCATCCACCTGGATGATGCGACGCCAGCCATAGTGTGCCAGAACGCCCACCACACACCAGCTTACTGGTGGAGAGGAGACAGTGATGAAGCCAATCAGTGTATGGGGATGATTAGGAGGCCATGATGGTCAGAGGCCAATGGGCAAATTTGGCCAGGATGCCGGGGTAACACCCCTACTCTTTTTCGAAGGACATCCTGGGATTTTTTAATGACCACAGAGAGTCAGGACCTCGGTTTAACGTCTCATCCGAAGGACGGTGCTTTTTACAGTATAGTGTCCCCATCACTACACTGGGGCGTTAGGACCCACCCAGACCACAGGGTGAGCACCCCCTGCTGGCCTCACTAACACCTCTTCCAGCAGCAACCTAGTTTTCCCAGGAGGTCTCCCATCCAGGTACTGACCAGGCTCAACCCTGCTTAGCTTCAGTGGGCAACCGGTCTTGGGCTACAGGGTGATATGGCTGCTGGCCATATCTTGGATTACTCGCATCCAAAATAAAATACATTATATATGTTTGTGTACTGTGTATATTTATTATGTTTTAAATACACACATACAGTATATATTTTTAAGTATTTACTTTTATACATTTTTATATTCATATTCCTATTTTTTATATTATATATAAATATATTTAATATATAAACCTAACATATTTTTCTTTATTTGTATTTATATATACATAATAAATATACACAGTATACACACATTATGTAAACAAAAACTTTTATTTTGGATGTGATTAATTGCAATTAATCATTTGACGGCACTAATATATATAGTATATAGATAAATTTTTAAAATCATTTTCAGTGTTTTTACTGTTATTGTTTTTTTTTTTTATCAATTTAATGTCTTTAATTAAAACAAAATTTACTGGACCCTAAAACTTTTAATGGTATTATATCTTTTTTATTATTGCATTATTATTTGTTTATATTAATAATATTTAAATAGTAAAATTATTCATGAATTATTGGTATAATTGGTATAATATTTCATATAATTAAAATAATTATTTTACTCATATAATGCAATGCATTCATCATGGTAATGAGCAACTGAGCTTAAACTGTCATTAAAAATAATTTTACTATAAAAAAAACTGGTCATAAAAATGATTTTCTTTATGCAAAATATAATTGTTTCTCTTTTTTTTTTTTTCTTTTTTTCTTTTTTTTTTAACATTGGGGTGAAATGTGACCGGTGCATGTTTTCATCAAGAGCTTTACCACTTTCACCGGTGTTATGTCAAGATTAATATGGGACAAATGTGTGGTTGATTTCTCTGATATCTAATGATAAACGATTCTTGCTCAACCCTCTCGATGGACCATCTTATGTCATGCGGAACGTCTCTGCCACGCTTTAAAGCTGTGCTTGAGATGTCCTGATAATTGCTTGTGTAGCGGTGGGTTGACCTGACGTAATATGACATGACCTGAGTTATGGTACATTTCTCCTTTGCCTTCATATCGGTTTTCCCATTTATATACAGTTACGTGAGAGAAAAGACATTTGTGTCATCTGTGACACGATTGATGTTTGTATTAACTTCCTTTTATAGACACAAAAACACGTGAAATGTTGCCAAGGGAGCAGTGCTTTAGCACTATATGCGTCACCTAACTATAGTACAGGTGTCATATTTCACAGGACATAAGCAACTTTGATAAGGTCAACGTGCTGTACAAGAATGCAATGCTTTTTAAGGTTCTTAAAGCATGCAGTATGTGTCTAGATTGAGCTGGCGGTGATGTATTGTAGATGCTTTATGAAGTATGTGGGCAGGGGATATTTTGTTCCTAATTGCACACCATCAGCTAATGGGGTCAAGGGGTCATGCTGTACTCTAGCTCTTCACTTGAGATACCATTACAGATATCATTACACATGTATGCACGTGACACACGCCATAGCTCTGTAGGATGTTGCCTCAGACGGTCAGCTAATCGATAATCAATTGTCAGGGAATTCAAACACAGTTTGCAGATGAGGAATGCTTTTGAGTGTAATCAGCCGTGATGAGCTAAACCAATGTGTAGCACTTTCACAAAATCAATGATGATTTGAATGATTTTATATTAGACTAAGATACAGAATGTATATACACTGCTGGTCACAAATTTGGAAAAAGATTTTTTATGTTTTGGAAAGAAGTCTAATTTGATCAAAATTATAGTAAGCTGTGTGGCTTTTTAATAAGGGTTACAAAACATACATTACATTCTACATACATACATTTTTTCTTGTTTTGATATTTCCCACTCTGTATTCTAGCATCACTCCCTGTTTTTTCATCAGTCTAGCATGTAAATAACGTAAGGACCATCATTAGTACTGACTGATCTGTTGTCTGACTTCTTCTCTTCCTGTCCTGTGTGTGAACAATGACTTGAACAGACTCTGGGGATGCTGCTTCACTGTATGATGGAGTGGCTCTGTGATCCTGTTTGTTTTAAACAGTCATAAACGCCTCTTTCAGTCTTACCCAGACTAAATTATTCAATCTGTTAGCGTAATGAGATGGTCTCACGCACCAGAAGAGGTTGAAATATCTTCCTTGTCGCTACGCTACACCTGGCTGACTACTGCACTGTTCAGCTCATCTGCAGGGAAAGGTTTTTATTTTTTTTATTTATTTTTATTTTTGTTACCACAGCATCACACCTTTGTTCACAGGATTTGAAAAGGTGTACCTGTTATATTTAAGTACAAAAAAAAAAAGCAGGCAGCTGTTGTTGCCAGACATTCAATGTAAAAAAATATAGTTGCAGCATTTCAGGTATTATGGGATGGCATTTTTATGTCTGCATTTATTTATTTATTTTTGAATGAATTTCATACCTACTTATTTCATTTGTTTATTTTTGTATTTTAAAATTAAGATGAAATTATAATAATATAGTTATTATTAAATATTATTTATTTTTCAATACTACAAAGTTTGGATTCATTAGGAAAATGTTTTTGACAGAAGTGCTAAAAACTGTAAAAACGTTGATCAATAAATAATATCTCATTATTATCAGTGTTAAACTGTTTTTGCTGCTTAATATTTTTGTGGAAATGTGATACTTTTTTCAGAATTCTTTTATGGATAGAAAATTCAAAAGTACAGCATTTATTTGAAATCTAAATATTTTTAAACATTATTAATCCCTGTCACTTGTGATCAATTTAATGCATCCTTTCTGAATGTGTATATATAAATATCATTTCGTTGAACTTGAAATTTTACATTTAAATTGTACCTTTTTGCCATAGCCATGTACTTCATTAAGTTATATTTTTTATTTTAAAATTAAAATTAAATTGTAATAATATAATTATAATAAAATATTATTTATTTTACACTAATAGTCAAAAGTTTGGAATCCTTAAGATAAATGTTTTTGACAAAAACAGTGCTCAATAAATAATATTAGTTATTATCAATGTTGAAAAGAGCAAAAGAACAGCATTTATTTGAAATTTGCTTTCTGAATGTGTGTATATAGAAATATAATTTCACTGAAATTTTAAATTTAAATTGTACTTTTCCTTATAATATTAATACTTTTAACTGTAGAAAATGTAATTGTATTGTCCTATTAAATTAAATATAGCCTTATATAATATAAGGTATATAAAGTATAATACAATATATTTTACCCTATATTCTATGATAACAGTTAAACAGTCCTGAAGTATTTTTTCTTTCTGTTTCTATTAAAATTGCTAACATTTTTTTTAGTGCTTTAGCCGCGCTCTTTATCATTTTTGCTTCCCTCTGGATTTTTCTTTCTTTCATTCTTTCTTTTCTGTGTAAGGTCAGGCTGTCAGCTCACACAGCCTTGCAGACAAACTGCAGCACTGACGGTAGTCAACACACTGACTCAGTCACTGCGGCTGATACTGAGCACTGCTACTGCTGCTCCAAATGATTAGCAGAGCGGCTGCACTCACAGACTTCCCTGAATGACTTCCTCTGAATGCCCCAGGGCTCCTTTACCCGAGCAATTAGCCCTCAATCTGATTGAGGGCAGTCTCCATCTCTGCCGGAATCACTGTGCTACACCATATTTAAATCAATATCAGTTTCTCTCCCACCAATTACAACTTTTTTCTCATTACTGATGATTCAAATGAAACAATCACTAATCGGGCCGTTTGGCAGTGGAGCTATTTTCTGTTCAGGATATTATGAGCCGTGTTAAATTACTACAGTAAATTTATGGTGCGCACAACCTTTCCCTTACATTCCTCCATTTAATACCGGGGAATATCGATTTAGGTTTTTAGCATAATGATGGGGCATATATTACTATGACTGATATAGATCATAACTGTCATTGTCTTCTCATCCATGCTATAGGCACACCGGAGAAAATGTTCAACTGGGGAATTACAAAAAGTCATGCAAAGGCTTTGGAAATGGAGCGTAACTATGGTACAAAGGCATCTGTGAGAGATTATGACAGAGGAATATCACTTTTGTTTATGACCACACCCCTCCCCTTGCTTTTAAAGGGACGGTTCACTCAAAATCGAAGGTTCTGTCATCATCTTCAAGATAGATATTTAGCAGAATTTCTTTGCTGATCTTTGTGTGCTGTAACCTAAACTGAAGTATCAACCATAATTTATTTATTTTCTTTATGTATTTTTTACCAGCGTCTATTTTTATAGATGTTGGTAATACTTTTAGCTGTCTTTTCTGGGTAAGCGCGACCTCTCTTAACCTGCCATGAGGAGTGTTCAGAGAGGAGAGGAGACATTAGGAGTCACACTGACACGGTGTTTCCCAGCTCAGAAATAGCCCGTGTGTCTGTGTGTCCTCCCTCACATCACAGAAAATGAGATTTCAGGAACAGAACCAAGCACTCTATTACCAAACGGCTCCCAGGCAGGCTTATATAAAGACACAAACGAGTGCAGGGATTTTATTAAACCAATGATATTTCAGTCCAATCAGAGAAGTTGCCCGTGATTACAGCTTCTTGCACCGCTGCATTAAATCGAGTGTGAAATTAAGATTTCATTAGTCAAGCATGTGAATAATGACTAACCTGTCTGCTATCTATCCATCCATCCTTGTTCTATCATTCTGTCTGTCTGTCTATCGTTCTGTCATTCTATCATTCTGTCTGTCCATATATCATCTATCTATCTATTGTTCTGTCGTTCTGTCTATCTATCTATCTATCTATCTATTGTTCTATCTATCGTTGTATCAATCATTCTATCTATCTATCTATCTATCTATCTATCTATCTATCTATCTAATCAAATTAAATTCAAAATTGCTTTATTGGCATGACTGTAAAAAAAATACAATATTGCCAAAGCTTGGAATATAAGTGCAGAAATATAATAATAACAATGAAAAGATCAAAATAATAGAAGAAAATATTATAGCAATTTAAACTTATCCTCTTAAGACCCTGCGGCCTCATATGAGGACATTATATTTTAGTGAATTTCTCTGAGACTGTACATACCACAGTTTTAAGTCTGGATGTCCTGTACAGAGCACATTCAGGGCTTTTCAGAGATACCAAATGATTGGATGTTTCACCTTGACCACGCCCTCTCCTTGGTCTTTAAAAATGTCTGAAATTAATTTAGTGACACTCTTATGGGAATATGAT
Organism: Tor tambroides; assembly: GCA_021397915.2. Taxonomy (NCBI): domain Eukaryota; kingdom Metazoa; phylum Chordata; class Actinopteri; order Cypriniformes; family Cyprinidae; genus Tor; species Tor tambroides. The sequence continues at coordinate 15,757 of JAFVLL020035310.1, forward strand.
CATAATTTTTATTCATCATTTAAATCTCATTTTTAAATTGTGTGTCATAAATCAACATCTCAGGAAAATGTTATGGGGTTTCAAATCAAAATATGACCTTCTGTTACGAAACAGGACGTTGATTTCATACATGTCCTCATATGAGGACACCGGGACTAAAAGCATGTTTATTACGCATTTTGGGAGTCATAACAAATGAATAGGGAAAGAAATTATATTTAAATATTCTATGAAATATTGTATATTATTATGAAAATCTTGTCAATTATTACTCCCATTATTACACTTCTTTTTTCATTACATGTTGCCCCAAAAACACATTAATATGCAAATTAGATTTAATTTATAGATACATTGTATAATGAGAAAACCTGTTTATGGCCATTTTACACACATTTTGCATAAAGAAAAAAGATATATCGTATCATTCTGTTATAACATAGTTGAGAATCATCTTTATACAAAATTGGTAAAAAAAAAAAAAAATGATCTCAAACTAAAAATGTATTGGTGATTTAAAAAATCATTTGTTTTTGCCCATGCATGTTCATTCATGTCTTTTTAGCTTTTCAAAGAAATTGAGTCCCGATGTCCTCAACCGAGGACATAGCATAACTTATGAATGAAATATCATTTTTAAAAATTTTTTTTTTTTACATTATTCTAAATGCTCTAAACAGTTTAAAGACATGAAAAAAACTAATTTTTTCCTAAAACTTTTTTTCTCGGGTCTTAAGAGGTTAAACAAACAAATTAGAACGTGTGAACATTTCATATCTATCTATCTATCTATCGATCTATCTATCTATCTATCTATCTATCTATCGTTCTATCGTTCTATCGTTCTATCTATCGTTCTATTGTTCTATCTATCGTTCTGTCATTCTATCATTCTGTCATTCTGTCTGTCCATATATTGTCTGTCTATCTATCTATCTATCTATCTATCTATCTATCTGTCTATCTATCTGTATCCATCTATCGTTCTATCTATCTGTCTATCCATTTGTCCATCCGTTCATTCTTCCATATCTATCTATTACTCTATCGTTCTATCATTCTTTATCTTCTTTATCGTTCTATTATTCTTTATCTATCTGTCTGTCCGTCCGTCCGTCCATTTTTTTTTTTTAGATACAAATTACAATTATATGAATTTCTTTGAATTTCAGTTCATTTTAGTTGTACTTCCTTACATTTATTAGAACTGGACTGCAGCCACACATTTATTGTTCTGACGTTGTGCGTATCCTCTCCATCTGAATGTTACAGCATTAATCCAGTGTCCTTGAAGCCCCCTGCATTTGCCTGCATTGACACTGCGCTCATGCTATAGCCACAGCCTCTGGGAAATGCAAATATATGGAGTTCTGAGGCTAATCATTATTTCTATCCACACTTGCTGAGCTGTATCTCCTTCTATCAATCACCGCTCCCATCTCTCTCACCTCTACCATGCCTGTTCCTTAAGCCTCCTCGTTTCAGATCCATCTCTTTGGTGAATAGCTGCCTGAATGTGTCCTTGCCATGCATTGCTATACATGGTGTCCCCCGGGGTGGACCCTTTTGTTAGGCGTGACTCTCCTTCCATGGCAAGGGACGCCAAGGGCATCCTGGTCCATCTCGTGGCCTGCTCAAACCACCTCCCCCCTGGCGATTATTATTGCGCATCCCCTGGGCAGTAATCCCACACAGACTAATTAAACAGGGTCAAAACCATTACAGAACATAGTATGGGACCCTCCTTGTCACTGCTGAAGGTGACCATGAGCACCTCATGACGCAGGTAGCTTTGTTTAATTCCTTTGATGCTAGTGTACATTTCAGCAAGAAGATATAAAGTTACCAAATGTATAATCTTTTATATAGCACTGCTTGTTCCTGTATATTTAGTTATTTATATCTTATGAGGTGCTTTATCTTTCATTCTCTCCATAGCATTGATATTCACTGCTTCTCATGTTGCCGTCTCAAATAGAAATGGATTCACATTACATGGTATAGAATTCATCACTTTTGTTTCAGCAGGGCTCTTGTGCGACTTCAGACCTAAGGCCAGTTTTGGTGGTCTCTAAAACAAAATATATGCATCATTAAGCAGAAATAGATTCAAAGAAGCATGTAAAAAGCTCCGAATAGTCAGAACCCTTAAAGAGGCCCTCAGTCGAAGCACTTTGCTCATTATGAACAAGTTCATTCAGTGTAGTAATGAAAAGAAGTGCAATCATGGGAAACCAAGACCGTTTCTACAAAGTTAGGTTTCATTTATTTCCAACAAATCCAACTCTGGCAGGCGTAGCAGAATTACTAGCTGGAAATGTGCATTTGGGGATTTGTCTGTTTCAAAACGCTGAACATTGCAGTGGTCTTCACTTCATTTAGACAGAAAAAAAAACTATGAGCATAATTTCTTCATTTTATATATTTGCACCCTTCTTATACTCTTCTCAGCTGACGTGTTCACCAGTCCAGGTAGGGTTTTATGCAGGCAAAAAGCCTGTTTTCCATTGACAGCCTTTCAGACGTAGCTGTACATTCTGACTGGTGCTGACTGCAAACTGCCATTGAGATGAATAGGAATGCTGCTAACAGATAGTTTTCGACAGTTATTGTAGACCTCCTTGGGCCAGACAGGAGGGGAGAGTTCTTCGGAGAAGGTGAAGATCTTGCCAAGATTAAACGGAAATTTAACCCCTTTTGCCCTACAGACATTGGAGCAGATCCAAACAGTTTTCAGAGGACTTACATTTGCTCATTTTCTATTCCATCAACAGGACACCTCATGAAAAATTCAGTGAGTGGTTGATGCTAACTAGTTCACTCAGTGGACCTGACTTGCAGATTGTTCTTTAGGTCCAGTCTTCTGCTTTTGGTGACATTGGATGAAATCTTTAGTGGTTTGTTCCCTCTTCCGTCTTTTTTTTCTGTCTTTCTCCCTCCCCTTTTTTATTTTAAATAATGAATGTCCTGTGTAAAGGAGTCTGAGCTTGGGAAAGACTGAGATCATTGAAAAGGATCCTGAGCATTGTGGGTTAAGTTTCCGTGCAGTTTTAAGCACTGGTCAGGTCGGCAGATGAAAAGTAACAATTTTTGGAGAGAGAAAGCGTTTTAAAGACTTCATCCTACTCTGTAATATTGTGCTGAAATATTCAGAGCCTCATGTACAATGTAAGGGTTTTTGAAAGGTCTCTATATATGCTCACCAAAGCTGCATTTATTTGATCAAAAAATACAGTAAAAACAGTAATATTGTGAAATATTATTACAATGTTAAAAATTCCATTTGAGTATATTGTAATGTATTCCTATGATGAAAAGATTAATTTTCAACTGCTATTACTCAGTGTCTTTTTTTAATGCATCATTGTGCAATAAAAGTATTATTTCTTTTTTAAATCTTACTGATCTCAAACTTTTAAACGGTAGTATGCATTATATTATATACTGTATGTACCTACGTTTATCTGTCATTTCTCTCTTCCTCTCTCACAGACAGTGTGATGGCACCACAGTGGGTTTTATTGCCCTGTTTAAAAACTATTCTGTCAGGAAGTTACAGAGTTATTTACTATTTTGTAATTACGGACAGAGCAGTGGGACTTCAGCAATAACAAACTTTTTTTTATAAATGCCCAGAGATGATCATAAAAACCAGGAGCACTCGCCTCACTTCCTGAAATTGATCACGGGATGGGCGGCTACTGTGTCTTCCACTTCCTCTCACCTGTCCCTGACCCTCTTCACAGTGCAGCGTGAACACTGAAAACGCATTAAACAAACCCAGTGATTTATCACAGGCTGACCTATGGTGACACTCAGGCTCTCCCACACCTAAGGGGAGATTGATGGGACCACCAACATAAAGCCTTTGAAGTTGTGACCTTTCAAAGTCCTATCTATGATTTTTTCTCTTTATTTAGTTTTTTATAAGCAGTGGGATGTGAGAAAGCGTTCGGACCCTCCATTCTTCACCTGAACAGTGCTGCGGTCGCTGTTGGTAACTGCTGAAAGATCACAAGTGAGTCCAACAAGTGGTCACTTATAACCAACCAAAGTAAGTAAGAAGTAAATGCATATTCTAAATACTCCCAAGTGTATTGTATTCCATTTTGAACACGTGGAATCATGATGTGTGTTTGTAAGTAAGGTATAATGTTCAGTCAGACAGTCATTATCACAAAATAAACTCCAACAGGGTCTGGTATCGTCCCGAAGGGATCTGTTTTGTTGTCTGAGTGTACATTATATGGATTATTCCATGGCCATTTGTCAAATCATAAATGCACATGAATTATTGATTTAAACTGAAATCATGCTATTGTTTGAGAGGAAAGAGGCTGAGGATTAATATAAAGTCAGAAGATTATACAAATACATATATTTGTGCAAAACAATATAGAGGTCAATATACAATAATGTCTGACTGCTGAAACCAATCAGAGTCATGTATTTCTGAGAGCTGTGTAATAAATTGTAATAGGTTCTTGGTATTTACATTTAAGATTTTTTATTCATATAACACTACATAGAAGAGTAAAAGAATATAGAGTATAACCAACTGTTTTCATAAACCTTGTTTCTTTATATTTGTTGGTTATGTTGCTTTGTTTTGTGAATACCAATGAAGGGATTAATATGAGACCAGAAGGAAGAAAAGAAGAAAATGAGCTTTTGAAATGAAAGATCTCATTAAAAGCCCCCCATCTCTCTCTCTCTCTCTCTCTCTCTCTCTCTCTCTCTCTCTCTCTCTCTCTCTCTCTCTGTTTACTATTTTCTCTCCATGTTCTCTCACACCTCCAAGATTTTCCATTTTTCGGATAGCGTCATGACAACAGCTGGATATTACGTGGTTTCTGACCATCCATATGTGTCTTTGTTTATGCCCTTCAATATCCGTAGGCAAATCTACTCTTCTCACCATATGTGTTGCTTTCATTTCTGTCCACTATACATTATGTCTCCCTGCTGTGACGTCAAAATGGGCCAGCTTTACATTTGATATTGGTAATTATGTTGAGAGTGGAGGTGAATGCACCATAACCATATCAGCAATGGATTAGGAAAAGCTCTCCAGTTCTGCCCTTTGAGACCCAGAGCAGTGGATTCAAGTTATTTTCCATTTATGGAGTTTACTTCATGAACCACTACCAGAACAGTTTCTATCCACAGAAACACAAAGACTGCTGTAAACGAGCCAATCAGACCAAAAAGGACTGCTTTCAGTGTCTTCGATTGTGATGTACAGCACAGTAACACATTTGAAGTAACTATTGGGTAATGATACTGCAGCATCCCACCTGATGGGAAAGCAGCATTTATTTGCTCAGACAGAATTTAATTCAATCATACGGTAGTGCTTATAGTCTTGGTCTGTGTAGTGTGACTAGTGAAATGGGAGATCAAATGGTACTTTCTCTTTTTCTTAGTCTGCTGCATGGTCAATAAAAAATATTCTTTATGTTTTTAACCTACTATACATATCAGTAAATGGGTCTTTTGAGTTACTTTTTGCATATTTAAATGGGATGGTAGCAGACTTTTGCTCTTTTTTTATGAGCAAAGACATAATTGCTAGATTTGCATTTTGTAGGAAGTGCTAAATTTAACCTATATAATATTAATGAACCTAACTGTGGCCAAAAGGTGATACAAAATTAAAATACAATCCATCCCGAGAGATTTACTGACTTTAATGCGTTTAAATTCAGCTTCTAATTTGGAATGTATGTCTGGAGCTTTAAAGGGATAGTTCACCTTTAAAAAGTGTACAATTGTGCCATCATTTTCTCATCATTTTATCACTTTGTCACTGTTAGATCTGATTTCAGAGCAATATAGATTAGAATGAAAAGAGCAGAACTGGTTTCTTTGAACAATGTTATCAATCAGCAATCAGAGTGAAAGAAATGTGGGTCTCTGTTCAATCAGCAATCTGTACAATCAAGAATTAGTCATTTAGTTTCAAATTAATATATTTTTTTAAATGTGCTATGTTTGTACTGTGATTTTTAAAAACAGATTTTTCAAAGTGCATATTTTAATACACACATTATTCATGCGCATATTTCTAGATGCATATATTTTATGACAGCATGTCCTCATCCACTTTCATTATATCAAATGACCAAGATATTCTTCAGAAAGTCACACTGTGGATTCTACTGAGGAAATAAGTTGTGTGGAGCTTGTTTCGGCATGAGGGTGAGTAAATAATGACAATTTTCTTTTCTGGATGAACTGTTCCTTTAACAAGTGTGTATGTGGGTGTGGGTGTGAGATTAAAAGCAAAGGAGGCAAGAATGGCCCATGATGAAAGGAGAATAGGGAGGCTGACCTGTATTTGATTAGGAAGAATGCCGAGGGCTTGCTGCTGAGTTCTGTTCCCTAGAGGTGTGTGTGTCTTTCTGTATCAGCATTTTAATCTGCCCGCTACGCTCCAGAGTGAACCTCAAATACAAGACATTATCATTTACTGTCATCCTAAACACATTTCACAACACAGATATATTACATCAGCTAATCATAGCTGAGATGTTTCGAAATGTTTACCAAGGATCGCTTTATGCTCACATAAGAGGCTTTTTTTAATTCGGCACTAGTAGCATTTTAATCAGAAAATGGTCAACATTTTTTACCCCCGAATAAATATTTTTGCTTAATGAGAGAATCACCCAATTAGCAATTCTGGAATTGGTACCAATCTCTTAACCTTCTGTAACAAAGCTTTCAAAGATATAATGATAACATGCTTCATCTGTGTCCATTTAAGTTTTTTAATGTTTATTTCTGCTTCTGATTTTTTTTTAACCCAAAAGAGAACAATGTTACTAGAATGGATACCAGTCACAGTTCTAGTCAAGTCAAGTCAAGTCACTATTATTTGTACAGCGCTTTTAACAATGCAGATTGTGTCAAAGCAGCTTTACATCAGCTTGCTGGATGGCTTTACATCAGCTTTACAGTATTTAGACAGGGAAATAGTGTGTCGAAGTGGTGTCATTCTCCTCTGGCCAGACAAAATCAGCAGTTTAAAACTAGACTGCAGCAGAGTCAGATTGCGCTAAGGACTCATCTGGTTCCTGTGGTCTTGTCCCGATGGCCGTCTAAGAGACAGGGTCTTCACTGGGGATCAGTCTCTGGGGCTCATTTAGTTGTCCTGGTCTCCGCTGACGTTCAGGGCTGTAGAGGTCATCTCTAGGTGCTGATCCACCATCTGATCTAGATACGGACTGGATCCAGGTGGCTGCAGTGACCATCTGATCTGGATACAGTCTGGATCTCGGTGGCTATGGTGACCTCGGAATAAGAAAGAAACAGACTAATATTAGCGTAGATGCCATTCTTCTAACGACGTAACAAGTACATTGGGTGTTATGGGAAGTGTTCCCGGTTCCGGTTGACCTAATTAATGCAGCCTAACAGTCCTTTAATGGATTTGAATTATAGGAATGCGATAGTGTATTATGTGTAAGCCAGATGGGTCTTTAATCCAGATTTAAACTGACAGAGTGTGTCTGCTTCCCAAAGTGTTAGGTAGATTGTTCCAGAGTTTGGGAGCTAACTAGGAAAAGGATCTGCAGTTGATTTTGATATTCTAGGTATTATCAAATGGCCAAAGTTTTGAGATCGCAGTGGACGTGAAGGACTATAGTGTTGTGCAGTGTTGACAGAATCGGGCTAATATGGTCATACTTCCTGGTTCTAGTAAGAACTCTAGCGGCTGCATTTTGAACCAGATGGAGTTTGTTTATTAAACGCGCAGAGCAACCACCCAAGGTCATTACGTTTTCTAAAAAGTGCTTGCTATTTATGTAGTAAAATAGAGGAAAAAACTACCTCAAACTTACACAAAAAAAAAAAAAAAAAAAAAATAGCTATGCCAGAGCATGAGGGTTAAAGACCTTGGTTTATGTTCATATTTTTTGTCATAGGTGTATTTTGAAATATTTATCACAGGATTCATTTCAGCAGAGTCCATTACATTTGTAGTCAGAGGCAGCTGCTCCATATTCAGCAGGCAGGACTGGAGGCACCGATCCTTTCTCTCTTTATGATTAGACCGGCCATTCCTCTTCCATCCTATTTGATCACCGAGGGCTGTACTGTACACTGCTGTCACAAGAGAACATGACTCAGGCCCAGCCAACGGCACATGTTTTTTAAATGAGGTCTGAAGCTTTGTCATGTACTTTAGAGGTCATTCATTAACCTTGCTCTGTTTGTCTTGAACTTGTCTCCTTAGGCTATGGCAGTCCTGTGACACTGAATGGACTGTATGTACCGGTGACAAAGGAACACAAAGGCAAACATTTTGTGAACTTATATGCGTGTTCACCATTTCCTCATTAAACCTTGTGTTCCAAACCTACTTCTTCCATGGAAACCTACTTCTCCCATGAAAAAAATCCAAAGCACTCATTTTTTATAATAGGTCTGAGGCAGTTTAGCTAATTAATTAATTAAGCACATGTTCAAAGTCTACTGAAAGGTACTATATACAGACATTTTAGCAATGTTATGTTAGCATTTTTTTTAGATTTTATAATTGTATTTATATACTATTGTAGTATTAACTTTTTATTTTTCATTTTTAGTTTTACTTGTAGTATTTTTTTAAAATGTTTTGGCATTTTTATTAGATTTTCTTTAAAATTTTATTTAGCTAAATTAATTTTATTTCAGTTAGATGCCGAGGCAAAATTTCTCATTGTCATTTAAATTTAATTTTATTTTATTTCACTTCACTTAATAACAATTTAAAGTTTTATTTTTATTTAGCAATAACGACGCTGTGCTTAAAACAGACATTTTTTTTTTATTTCTAGAATTTGTATATTATCTTTTCCATGCAATGAAAACTTTTTTAATGTTCGATAGATTTACTGTCACTGTTTATTGGTAAACTTTTTTTGTTCCATGGAAGTAGAAATCATACAGGTTTGAAATGGCATGAGAGTGAGTTAACGATGACAATTTCATTTTTGGATGAAGAAACACTTTAAATATAATGGCTTTTAATCAAAATGATCATACAAAAACAACATAAAGCTAAAACATAAATCAGCTTATACTTACTCTGGCAGAACCAGCATTGCGCCTCGTGTTTGATGCTGTGGTGTTCTAACATACTGTCAGTATTCCCACTGTATGCAGTGTATCGGAAAAGAAATGAGAAAGAGCTCTATTAACTCAGCTAGCTAGCAAATACTTCCTGACAAGAATATTGAATTCTGTTGCAGTGTAATGATTAATTGGACCAGGCAATGTAACAGCCCAGCATGTGTTTGCTTATCAGAGTTAGTTCTCCCCTGAAATTAAAATAGATCATTCCTGCCGGGTTTTAATTATTGAAAACTTATTTTTCCCCCTTTTTACTTGCCCTTAGGCATGGAGAGGTGTGGAGGAGAGAGGCTGACTAATTCAGTCTATTGGGGGTTTTGTTATGATGTGTGTCAGTGGCTGCCTGGTGTGTAGAAGGAACTTAATTTTAAAACTGGGATACATCGTAATGAGTTAATAATTCTTTGCAGGAATGGAGATTCCATTTGGATGGCTGTCTGTGTTCTGTAGGGAGGCCAGATATAGCTGACTTATCTGTCCCAGGATTGCGTGGTCCCTAAATCCACAGGCACCAATATAGCCGCTGGGTGAGTGAGTTGCAACGCAAAAATATGAGACTTCATGTACTGTGTATTTTGCTGGAAGCGGTTGTCTCCATGACTGCGCTCACATCCTGTCTCGGTCTATTCTTCATTCTTTGCTAGCATGTCGACAGGTCGGGGTATTTGGGAAAAGTTGAGAGGCTCTGATTGGTTTCCTCCTGTCTTCAAAGTCAACATGAAATCAATATTTACACTACTTTTCTTAACACATTTTCTTGGCTCATCGTGCACAGTTCATAAGGAAAAGGTTGGCATTTGTCATTTTTTTTATTCAAAACAGATAAACATGAATCTGTCAATGTTTTATTCCGCTGGTTGTTTTATGTATTGGGGCAGTTCGGAAAATGATATTTCCAGTGAGTTGCGCTTAAATGTTAATACTCTATTGCATTTGAAAATAATGTACCACCTAAACTCCTTCCTTAAACCTAACCAATAGAGTTCACAAAAGCAAATGTGAGATAAAAACCCATTTTCTGAAGCAACCATGCCATTTTTGCTTTCTTATAAGCTTTTATGCACTTTTATCGTGATTTGTGTTTCACAGGAAACACTTTAATATAATTTCAATGCTGTACCAGGTTAGCTACTGAGCAAGTTTGCTATATCAGAAAAGCCATACATGGATCTGATTATATGAAGCAACCACCAAAATGTATTAGTTTACAAATCATATAAGAATGTTTTTTAATCATAACATAGTATTGCGGAAGGAACTGCATAAAAATTGTATTAACTGTTCATTAACTGTTAATCTGCCCTTGAAATAATAATTAGTTTGAAAAGGAATAAAAATTAAATAAAAAGCCACTAGTGTTCATTTCAGCTGGACATTGCAGTGAAATATTTGTAATAGGAAAGTTTTTGCAGTTTTGTGAAACTAAAGGCACATTTTTTCAGTTGGTCTGGTCTTTTGGTTAATGTTAACCAATATCTAAATATTTAGCCATTGTGGTTTTGTAGGAATTTTTGTAATAGAGGTCACTGCTGATAGAAAATGACAGTTGATTTGAAAAAAGAAACTTTGCATTGGGATTTTAAGGGTGAACCTGACCTTCAGGCTCAAAAAAAAAGAAAAACTTTTAAAGTGGGTTCTGGTGGTGTTTTAAGAGAGGAGAATTCCTCAGTGCCCAATTTTCATTCAATTTCTGATGGATAAAATCAAACCCCACTCCATATTTGGTCCTCCTGTTTCACTTGTAAATGTATCACATTACAAATGTTAAATGGGTTGGAAAAGCAGTTTTGTGTTGACTTTAACAGGAGATGAGACATTGAAATCTTTCATTCTATAGAAAGAATGAAACACAGACAGACAGAAAGAAAAGTTTATTTCCAGTGTTCTGATTTGATTCATGATGGACTGGGAAATGGAGCCGCGGTGTCTGTAAACTGATCAGAGATCAGGGAAGTGAGATGATCGGGTTGAGCTCTCAAGTTCTTATCCAGGTGTGTCATTACAGGTAACTTGAGCAGCAGGGTAAGGGCTGCTGATGTAAATAGACTCAATTAATGTGGAAATAAAACACTGCACGCACAGCAGAGACCACAGAATGTCCCACACTGTGAGACAGACGGTCCCCTGTTAGTTTCACTGCTGGCTGCAGTTATGGCAATGTCATGTGTCCTTGTCAACTATATCATTTGATGTTGTCGACAAGAAGTGGACGCTTCTAGAGTTGCATGCGAGAGTTAATTGATAGGCACATGGATTCATTCTATAGAACATGAGGTTTGTTTGAAATGCTGATGGGGCACTTTTGGTACAGGAAAGGCTCAAATGTGCTTCACCGTGCGCAGATGATGAAGACCACGCTATTTTTGGCCCTCCTGTATGGGGATATCCGGTCTGCAGTTTGCTCTCTCACAAGCACACACACATGCACTAGACGCACACAGAGAGGTGGTGTGACTGAGGGAGTTCTACATTCCTGGTTGTTCTCAAATTCCAATTTAAGCTCAAAGGGAGGTTTGATGTCTGCATAAAGGGATAGGTCCACTCATCCCGTCCTCCAGCATTAATATTTAATACGGAACACCATGGAAGGCTTCAGACTGCATATCTCTCTCTTCAAAAATCTCCAGCGATACTACTGCCCCAAATTCCAGATGACTGACATTTGCTGTCCCCCAAGAGAAATCTCATTTAACCTGCTTCCCTTGACTGCCTTCAGGATTTGATTACAAATTTGAATGTTATGTAAATCATCGTGGATTAGGATTGCTGTCCGAATGACAAAACAAAGCCTGGTTATGTCCAAACCAGCATTTCCTGCTCCATCATACCTAGTCACAGTGCTTTACGCACAACGAAAATCACGTCTTTGGTTGTATTGACTCAATTGGTTGGGAAGGGAATTAATCAAACACCTGTTATTGGGATTGAGAAAGTCTCACAGCTCTATAGCTCATTCTTCACCACGCTCTCTCTTTTCTTGGCAGGCCACCGATCTGCAGTAATCTAACTATTCACACATCTGCTTGAGGAGCAATTAGGTTGATCTGAACATTCACTGGATCAAACGGATGTCAGTGGGACACACCACTGCCCATCAGCTGCTAAAGCTGTTCCCCGTCCCGTCTCCCAGCGCGATTCTCTCATCAATCTGACCCCATCTCGCTGTCCCTGGGGATTACAGTTTAATCCTCCAACTGATTTCTGTCCTTTTTCGCCTCAGTCTCAATTTCAAACAGTCTCTTTCTCTCAAAAATGTTGTAGGTCCATCGCTTCAACCACTGTATCCTTAATGAGGCCACATGCTTGTGTGTATAAAGAGGGACAACACCAAAAAAAGGGTTTCATCTGGGAGACATCCAGGAATATTGTCCTGTGCCCTTTAACAAGGGGAGTACACTAAGATATGACTGGTCTTCAGGACTGTGAATCCAAGAAATGGCCCTGAAACCACATATAGAGTATTGGGACCACTAATCAATGAAATCAATAACATCTGTAATGAAAATAATCAAAGACAGATTTCTATTTTGATTAGTCTTTTGATAGGCAGATGAATCTGTCAGCCTATCAAAGTATTAAAAAAAATTACGCATAAAAGAACACATTTACTTCAAATTTTCTGTTATATATCCATGCTTTTACATTTTGGAAAAAAAATTCTATAAAGCAAGTGATTAAAAGTTAAATGTTGCTCTCATTGTTCAACTAAATTCATAAATTAACTATAAGTCATACTTCATTGTTTGACAGAAATTCGATGGAAGAAACATTTAAATTACACTCTATAAAAAAGATTTTTTTCTAAGTTGTAAATAAAACAGATTAAGTGTTTCACAAAAAAATAGTATTTCAAAACTTCATACAGTATAATCTTTCTACTTCAAAATTTTATGCGTAATTCAGTGTGCTATTTGCAGTTTCTTTGTAATTATTTATTAATTTTATTAGCAACTTCTGAGTGAAAATTGTGAAAATTCTACTATTTTTGTACAGTGTACAGAGTAATAAAAATGCATTGAAACTCAGTACAGCTTAATTATGTGGGCAAGGTAAATGTGTATAACTGAAGGGGTACAAATAAAATGAGACGGTGAGGAGGGGGTGGCAGTGCATATTTGTGCAATCATTCATGGATTTTATGTCTGAGGACCCTTGGCATCCGATGATGGAGAGTGTGAGTGCACAATGCCAGCTGTCTCACTTTCAATTCATATGCCACCAGTACCAGTGCAAACTGTTATTTTAGCATTTCCCTAGGCATGTGCAACCTAATGAGTACAGTATGCACACTTTGTACGCGTCTGTTTGTAAGCTTGGACTCCATAATAGTGCTGCCAGGTGAACAGCGTGTATGCAAATACTGAATCAAACTAATTGGGCTGTCCCGAGGTGTTTGCACTGTGTGCAGTGCATAAATATGGCATTATGAATTTTACAGTTTGTGCAGCATACACAGATATAGATGCACTTACCTGTAGATTTATGAATTGTCGTAATGGAACTATTGTGGTTGAAACAACCTCACGAGACAAATTTCCTGTTGGGAATGCAAACTGTTTTGCTTTATGCTCTTCAAATTCAGTTAATAAATTCTTGAAACCGCCATTGTGACCACAAAATGGGTTCAAATGGAAATTCAAGTGTCCATTGCGAGTGTAATAATTCATCACGCCTCAGTCGCGTTGACGCACAATGACGTGCACATCTCAAACTCGTTTAAAACAGGAGCAGGTAATAAAATGTTCATAAGGTTTATTGTCGGAGTGCGAGCGCTACGTGACCAGGGTTTGCATGCAGAACATCCCTACGATGATTTAGACTTCGCTTTAAACTTACAGTGCCTCTCTCACTGCGCGAGAGGGGCGCCCAACCGACCGGCGTTCACTCACACACATTCGCTCGGATCTATGCAGTGATAGTGACTCTGAGCGCGCGGGACAGTGATCATGTGTCAGCGCAGAATATTCGCCTTCTGATCATTTTACCGCTCCTGACGTAGGCATTCCAGCAAGAACCGTTAATTAAATACTAAAGTGAGTTCGTTTAACCGGTTATGGAGCATTGTGGAGAGAAAATATCTCTGCTGAAGAAAGTGAGGACCGGAGTCGTGTCGAGGGGTGAGTTGGGAGTTTCTACTTTGATGCTCTTGTAGATTTCATTTAATAACTTATAAAATCATTAACGTATGTGTTGTTATATTTATTGCGTGTTTATCAACTTTTTGACAGACTGTCAGTTTCGCTTAGTTTTTATTGATATCTGTTCTTTCGTGGGTTGACTGTACACAGTCTAATAAATGTATTCAGAATGTTATTGGAACAGTTTTGTACAGCCTGTTGTAGCCTATAATGTATGTTATTTGATCCCATTAGTTAAATTCAGCAGTATTTGAATTCAGCAGTATTCTTATTATATTTTACCGTTTTATATTATATATAGCTATTTTAATAAATGTTTAAGCACATATTTGTGATACATGACAGTGATGGGATAGGGGTAAGGAATGTAATGATTCATTTTGTCGATTCTGATTCTTCTTAAACGATTCCGATTCCTTAACGGATCCACGAACAATTCTTTTGGTACTTTTGAGGAAGAAATAGTTGGTTATAAAAAATGCAGTTTTGTGCTGGCCTCGGGACTGTGCTGACAAATGATCAGATCATTTCAGATTTCAACAGAACATGTGCATAGAGAAAGTCAGAGATAATTAATTGTTTTTGCAAAATGTGTTAGACTTTTAAAAGACTTTTTAGCAGCGGCATAAATACAGTCCTATAAAATTGTTCCTAAATGTAGGCTATTGAATAAAAATACTTGCATGACTAATTGATATTCAGTAAGGGAGTTAGATAAATTCAACTACTGCCCTAACTGATTCAAAAGTGTTTCTGACTCGCCAAAATGAACTGGCTCTTTGTTTAGGAATAATATACTGTATAATATACTGAAATATTTGTGATTTAAAAGTTGCTTGCAAAAAGTTTGTCGGAATAAACATTTTTAAATGGTTGTCAGTGCTCTAAGCAATCAGATGACAGACATGAACAATATGGAAATGTGTATGTGTGTGTGTGTGTGTGCGTGTGTGTTTGGAACCCCCTCTGAGTTAAAGTTACAGTACAATGATCTTTTAAATTTACTAAAGTCGATAAATCATTCAGACATGCAGTGGATTTTAAATAAGCTTTTTAAAGGCAATATGAGTGGCCCCTGACACTTCTTGCATGCTGTCTGTTGTTGTAAAAGTATGCCCATTATTTCACCATTGTTTAGACACATTTGTAATTATCATGTATTGTCTGCTTGGTTCACATCCCTCCTAATTTCCACCCTATTTTAACACCTGCTTATGTGTGATTATGAAGAATCTTGCTCCCCTCACTTTCTGCTCATCAGCCTGTACTGGAGAGAATGTTCTTGATAGAGTCACTGCCACTGGGCTGTTCAACACACTTCCCTCAATTAACTTTCCACACAGTAAAGCAAGCCTTGCTCCCGACGGGAATACGCTTCTATTAATAAATAGTTTATCACTCTAGCTCCCACCCTAGCATAATGGAACACCTTGACAACAGTAAATTATTCAATCTCTATTAGAAGTTGTGGCATCTCTGGAGGTCTCTGCTAATACACCCAGCCACCAGAGAATGTGCCAAACGACAATGTCCTTCTTTATTAAAATTCTAAGAGCATATTATACAAGTTCCATGTCATTTTAACAAAGTTATAGTACTATTGCAAACTTTGTGGTTTTATAAAAACAACTGTTTAACCTCTTTGTATTTTGTTGTCTTTTTGTCTCCAACAGTGTTCAAATGATGTGGGATGTTTGGGTCTTCACTGAACTGTGCATGAGATCCTATGGGATCTACCTTCGATTAAACACCTCAATGCCCTAAACCCAAGTTATCAGGCTAACGCTAAGACGACCTGAGCTTCGCCCAACCCTTTTGATTAACTTTCCTGTTCAGTGCCATCATGCCAATCATCAGCAACGCCAATCATGACTTCAGCAACCTCTCGGCCAGTGATGACAGCAGCTTGGACCACATTTTTACCGAGATCCCAGAAACTGAGACCATCAAGGGAGTGTATTATCAGCGCGCTCAGTTCATTCGCCGACCGGAAGATCTGCTTTCGGTGGACCACGGCCTGCAGGCCCTCATCAATGTGGGGGGCAACCGTTACACCTTCCCTTGGAGTACGTTGGAGCAGTTCCCCCTGACGCGTTTAGGACGTCTCAAACCCTGCAGCAGTCCAGAGGAGATTGCTTGTGTTTGCGACGATTACGATGAGACACGCCGTGAATTTTTCTTTGACCGTAGCCCCAGTGCGTTCCGTGTAATCCTCAACTTCCTGGCAGCAGGAAAACTACGTTTGTTACGTGAGATGTGTGCACTCTCGCTGCATGAGGAGCTCAACTATTGGGGTGTAGAGATGGCCTACATGGAGCGCTGCTGCAAGCGCAAGATGTACACTCGCATTGAAGAGGTCGCCGAGCTCGAGCGGCGGGAGGAGGAGCGCCGTCAACACAGAATGCAGCTGCACCCTCCTGTCGAGGAGACACGTTACCGAAAGTTCATGAACCGTTTGAGGGACATGGTGGAGAACCCTCAGTCGGGTTTGCCGGGAAAGGTGTTCGCCTGTTTGTCTGTGTTGATGGTGGCGGTGACAGTGATCAGCCTGTGCATCAGCACCATGCCGGACCTCAGAGAGGAAGAAAATAGGGTGAGTGCGTACAAAATGTCTCAACCTAATCAATCAGATGGTTCACCCAAAAAATGAAAAGTCATTGTGTCATTCCAAACCAGTATGACTTTTTTATTCCACCAAAGAAAGAAAGTCATACAGCTTTGGAACAACATGAAGGTGAGTAACTGGATTTTAAAGGGATAGTAAAAAATTAAAACTCTGACATAATTTACTCACCCTCATGTCATTCCAAACCCATAAGACTTTGGTTAAGCTTTAAAACTAAGATATTTTAATGAAACTTGAGTGGTTTCAGTCTCCCCATTGAAAGCCCAAGTAACCAAGACTTGGAAGATTAAGATCAAAGAACCAAAACTTAGAAGATCATGCCATAAAGGCGTTATAAAATGAATCCTTATGAAACGTGTGGTTTAAATTTTGTGAAGAGATACAATCGCTTTATATCCCTGTTGAAAAAAACAGCATATGCTGGTTAGGTATGTTTTGAAGCATGACTGCTGGTTTGAGCTGGTTTAAGCTGGTTCTTAGCTGGTCATGAGCTAGTTTAAGCTGGTAATGTGCTGGTCCTAAGCTGGTCCTGAGCAGGAGCTAGTTGCTTAGGACCAGCACATTACCAGCTTAAAGCAGCTCATGACCAGCTAAGAACCAGCTTAAACCAGTTCAAACCAGCAGTCATTCTTCAAAACATAGCTTACCAGCATATGCTGTTCAACAGGGATGATGAACAGATTTAATTTAAATGATGACAGAATTTTCATTTTTGGGCGATCTAACCCTTTCTATATGATCTTAAAGATTTCTATGCTCTCAAATGCATTGATCCTCTCACATCGAGCTAACACACTGAAAATCGAGTGATTTATATGTAAATTCAGGTGTAACAATTCTCTCTTTGGTACATTTTACTTCTGTCCATCTTTACCTTTGAGTTCATTCAAGATGTAAGCCGAAAAAGCCCAACACATGTTCAACTGTTAACGTAGACCCCCTTCTCCTCAGGTAGAATGTGAGCATGTCACAGGAGGTGTGTTTCCGGTCTTCAAGCAGACCTGTGCGTGCTGTTCCTAGTGAGAAATAATGAATGCACCTCAGCAGGGCTCCCCAATGTCAGTAAATACCCAGAGAGTAATGAACTGGACCAGCAATGCCTCCACAATGTCAGCAAACACACACAGAGAATAATGAACCAGCTCCATAGAGACCTCTGGAATGTCAGCAGGCACACAGGGAGGTCCGCTTGAGAAGGCTAGACCTTTTTGCTGTTAAATGACTATGCATTTTAATCGCCCTTAGGCAGGCACCTCACACCGCCCAAAGTGGAAGTGGTAGACCGCTGGCTGTAGCTTCATTTGCCTGAAGTTTCACTCCTCCTGTTTGTATCGGAATACTGTGTGTGCGCGCGATTGGATGTGCTTGTGTTTATGTCAAGGTAAGACTCTGGCGGTGTCTAGGCAGTTACGCCAGCATGTAGCGTCCAACAGGCAGAGTCCCGCTGGAAGCAGCAGGACTGTCATATTTAATTCACACTGCCGGGCCGTTTGTCAATGTCAGCCGCACGGTAGAAAAGGAATGGCCTGAGCATGGAGTCATTCATCTCTGCTCATAAATGTGTGTGTGTGCACAGATAAGTGTGTGTGCATGTGTGCATTGAGTGATAACAAGATGACCTCCTCTATCTCTCACAGCCCTTTCAATTCTTTGTGTGTAGTCAAATGTGAAGATGTACAGATTGATGTTCCACAGTTTTGTATGTTTACAAGCATAAAACTTTTCTGTGAAGTTTTATGCCTGTGTAAATTATATACAACACGATTTTATCTCAGAGCTCAATATCAGATGCGGAAAGACAAGGCAGCAAATCTCGAGTAAACAGGAAACACAAACAGAAGTGAGAAAGACGCTGTGAGAAAACTCGCAATGAGCTGATAGAGAAAAGCAGTGAATAAATTCAACAACCCACGGGCTTATCTCAACGCTTGACATCAGTGTGACCTAAACAGACCCTTATGCAGCAAGCGTTTTAGCTCTATATGAATCTATATGAATGTACAGAGGCCTCAGAAAGTATCTTGGCACTTGAGCAACCCATAAATATGTATGAATGGTATTGCATTAGATGACAACATATCAAACCAAGAGACATGTATTTTAAAGAAAATTTTCAGAAAAGTACACTTTTCTGAATGTTTTTTAAAACAAATTTTGATGTACTGTTTTGTAAAAATAAAGACAAAAGGTATTTGAACACTTTATAATAGACAAATGTTAGTGGAAAATGCCCATATTTAATGTGATGAACTACACCTGTGTGAACATGAGGGGAACTGACTTCATCCATACACTAAAAATCACATTGAGGCTGAAAGTCATTTTGCAAAGTAAATCAAAATTAGTTTTATAGTAAGGTCTAGCCTAATTTATACAATGCCATTCAGGCAATTATGTATGATTCCTAAATTCCCTGGTACAATTTCCGTTGTGTTTGGTATTTTAAGTGTGATAAAAATAGATAAGAGATAAGAAACATTTGTGGAGCGCAATCTGAACTCGTTTAAAATGACAACCTTGGGAATCAATCCAGAGAGGTTAACTATTTTATGTGTTTGAGAGCAGGCTGTATTCTCATAATCCCAAGCAGCACCTTTTTATTTATTGTTTAGATAACAATATATACATTCTCGTGAGGTGATAAGATGACTTTTATCTGGATTCATATGCCCTAATACCCGTTATCTTTGTGGAAGCTAGATAAGTCGGAAGCAGTGCTACAAAAATGATATTATGGTTTTGCATGGGTGTACCTTCTGCAGTTTTGTAACAATTAATTATATATTATATATAAAATTTTTAAACTAACCTTTATTCTACTGGTTCTATGGATAAAGCATCAGCCAGTCTATGGATGTTCTATGGATCTGTGCTTCACTCTTTCCTATGGATCTTTTACTTTTTTTCCCCCTCTTGTCCTACAGTAGATTCACTCCAGCCCTGCTTTCTTAAATATTAATTTCTACCTTTGCTTTTCTTCTTTTGGTCTCCTTTTCTGTCTGCCCTCTTATCTTTTCTCTGCTTTTTCTCACCTTTACTCTTGTTTACCACTCTCTGCCCCTTCCTTCCCCCATGCTGTCTTCTGCTCTCTCTCCTTTTCTCCTCCCCTGGGCTGCAGGTGTAAATTTTGCTTTGTTTGAACTACAGCAGCAAGGACATTGAGTTGAAGGTGTTTGTATGCCATGAGCATCCTGCAAACTCTCACTCAATTGCTGGTGACACACACACTTATTCACAATATCCTGTAAAAGTGAAGCTGTATCACTGATCATATTAAGGATGAAAATTTACGTAAATGAAAATTTTGGGGTAAATTCACTCACCCTCATGTCATATTAAACTTTATGACTTTGCTTTCTCTCTTCTGTGGAACAAAAAAATAAGATATATAAGTCAGTCTTTGGACCCCATTGACATTCATTCAAAAATAGTTCAATGAAATAAGTCAAACAGATTTGAAAAAAAATGGGAAAGTACAGTAAATAACGGTAATTTGCATTTTGGGTGAACTACCCATTTAATAAATCCCTGAATAATTACGATGGTTTTGAGTTGGGCATTTACAAAAGATTTGTTCTTGCGCTCAAAAATAACTAGATCGATTAAAAAATGGAGGAACAGGAATTGTCTAACAAGCAAAATACAGCACACTGTCAGCATGCTATGTAAATCACTGGCGCTAAAAATATTAATGTTAAAATAAATACATAATGAAATAATCTAATGAACTTCTTGTAGTTGTAGGATTGACTATTGAGATGACTAGTCCATATGAGCCAAAATTCCGGATTGATCTGCAAATAGCTGGTATTGGACTCCAGAAAAGGAATGGGCCTGTTCTGCCAGGACAATTATACCCTAATGCATGTTTGAATTGGCCTGAATTGAAAAATATAGAGGAGAGTAAGCGATTTAGTATGATGTCATGAACTCAGTCTTTTTAATTTGGCTAAAAGTCTCCAGCCAATCCATCAAGCAAAGAGTAGATTTGTGTTTGCTACAAACAGACAACATAATCAGTTTGATTTGATGGAAACCTTCTGAAAGAACTCGCTTGACCTGGCATTGTACTTCTCTCTACAGCAATCAAAATCTTTTATATTGCAGGTGTATTCACTTGATTACATGCATTAAGAGATAATGAACAGCCTTGCTTCTGAGCCACAAAGTTGAGCACATTATCTACATATACTAGATGAAAGTGCTGAAAAAATGAACAGGTAAATTAATCATCCTGACTGTGCTGAAGCACACAGAGTGAGAGAATATTTAAAGAGCATTTTACAGCTCTGCATCACTTTCACGTCTGTGACATTCATGAAACATGAAGCTGGTCTTTGAACATTTAGCCAGTGCTGCAGTTCAAACCAAAGCTAGTTTCATTTTCCTCTTGACCGATCATAGTCTCCACACACCCATCAATGACAGACTAGCTAACGCTCTACATGTCCTGTTCATGCTATGTTGGACAGAGTATTACAGAGGGCCAGATGGTATCGGTACAGGTGCAGGACATGAGTGGTTTTGGTGTTGTGTTGCAGTTTTGCATTTTGGCTCTATGATTTGCCAGAAGGGGAGTTCCTGGAACAGGTGCTGATGCAGGGTTAGCAATGATCTCAGCTACTGTTCCTTGGCCTGGGTTCTTACAATAAGGCAGGAGAAGGTGAACAATCCACGGCGCAATCTGGACAATGTGCCGCAGGTTTCCTCTTGAGTGGGATGATAGCTACCAAAACCAGCATGATGAGGCCAAAGTGACAAAGTGAGAAAATGGGAAGGAAACACTAGATGAAGATTGGGTGCACTTGCACTGTACGCTTTCCATTAATGCCATATTTTTTTAACCCATTTAAATTAAGTAATAAAGTTTACAACAAGCATTTCCACCAACTAATTGGAACATGTAGGATTTTTTATTGTTGTTTTATTAACTTAGCATTTATTTGAAAGTTCTAAAACAGACCTGCATTATTAACATTGGTTTCCAAATATGCACAAGACAGTGATGATTTATTTCAGTGTCTCTTAGTGTTTTTGCTTTCATGGCCCCCACCCCATTGTTCACAATGATATTCAAAGGCCCAATGACTTTTCCAGTTGTGATTTTACTGGATTATTATAAATATTTTTTTACTTTAAAATTTAACCCAATAAAATATTATAGAGCTTGACTTTACAAGAAAAAAAAATATTCTTTGTTAGGGCTGCCCCCTAATAGTCAACTAATCGTTAGACATCCAAACGCTCGCCTATCATTCATTGACCTCAGATATGGCTTATCATCTGAAATATGTAAGTATTCGCAACTTTACGTGGCTGCTTAATGTAATGTTAAACTTGAGAAATGTGCGCTATTCAGTGTCTGTGCGGAGTGTGGAGCTGAACAGTAGCGCGCACACTGAAGGACAGATGGAGGTGCCGGTGCGGTCATTTGCTCTTAACATACTCCCTCATTTTTGGTCATACAGATGAGAGTAATACATCTTTCAAATCTGTAAAGACTCTACGTTTATTTGTGTGCACTCACAATACCGCGCTTTTGTAAAATAATGAAAGCAAACTTGATGCGCTTTCTGCCGTCTCGGTTTCTGTAAACTTGAGCACGAAACTCTGTGTATATATTTGCCTTACAGACATTAAAAATATATCTATATAGAGTGAAATGTCTACTTTCAAATGAACCAATTCAAATGGAAACCAAATGTTCTCAGATTAAGTAATCCGTATGAAACATTCATACAGGTGCGTCCACTACTGCGGAGATGATGAGTCAATGTCGCTGACTTCATCTCTGAAGCTGAAAACAAATAAAGCACTAGTTTATCAAATTATGAAAATGTTAATGCAGCCTCCTTACGGTTTTTCTCTGACACATTCATAATTATTACTTCTGCCGGTGCGCTGTGGCAAGCTTTATAGGCTATGTAGGCAATTAAAGGCTCATTATAACGATTTAAATGGTTTATTAATAAACATGCAATTAGTCGATTAATGCATCAAATGAACGACTACTAGTTGACCAGAAAAATCCTTAGTCGAGGGCAGCCAAATTCTTTATAAGAATGCCTATGGACTTTTAAGATTTTATTAATTGACATGACTTTTCCAGGTTTAATAACCACACTTTTAAAATTTGGTAAGATCACGGGAGTCCTTATTCTTCAGTTTTAAAAAAAAAAGTCATCTTTAGGCTCCCTGGAAGTTTTCTGAGGCCCCTTAATGGGCCCCGGGCCCCTATCTGAGGACCACTGGTTTATTCTAAACCACATATGACTGACCGAAATTGGAAAGAGTTCAGTAAGTCATTGATAGAAAATATTTATTCTCTCCTAACTATTTAAAAAGTCATGACTTTGTGTCAGACCCTGAATTCATTTGACTGTTTCATTAACAGAGGATAGCCTTTCATAAGGTGGTTCACAAGAGTTCATTTGTTTGTAAATTAGGTTATGCTGTATGTATATGTGCAACTAGTGAGAAAAACACAATACTTTTTTAAATAATTAAATATGTATTGTCTATATATTATTTCACAGGACCTATTTTTTTCTGTTGCATTGCAATCAGTTCACACTGCAAGCTTACTTCTCAGCTAAAATCTAAATTTGTTTTGCCTTTGGGCAGGAAATTCAGCAGTGGAATAATGGTTAAGTGGGTTGGAGGGTCGATTGCTAATTCCATAGCTTTGATTGAGTTGAGTTTTAGTTGTTCCATTTTACAAGAATGCAGACTGCCTTTCTACTGCAAATGGACTGACTTTTTTTGTAAATCTACATACTGTCATTTTGGTACATTTCATTTTGGTGTTAAAATATTGATGCAGGAGAAACTGGGAGGTGATTGCCCTCACATGCAGGTTACAGAATAGGTTTTTATATAACACTCAACAGCAGGAGTTTCCAAGCCACAAAGTGCCAGTGTAGGTCAAAAGTGTTATTGCACCAGAATCACCTTTGTTAAAGCTGGAACTGAGGTCCTGAACGATTTGACTTGCTTGAACTCCTTAAATAAGCAGCATGACTTGAAAGAAAATGTTACAAATGGGAGCTGTTCTTACGCCTGCCTGCTGTTTACCATTCTGAGCACCAACATCTTTTCAGTTCCAAGGTTACAGAGTTCAAAAAGATACTCTGGAGTGTCTCACAGGTGTACGTATAAACAAACACGCACGTGGCTGCTTGTATATAGTAGTGCTTGTCTTTGTTGGTAATATAGTGAAGTGTTTATAAGCTCAGGGTAACCGGAAGGTTCCTGGTTTAATCACCTGAGTCAGATTGGCAAGTCATTCAAACCCAGGTTGCTACAAGAGGCCCAGACTGCATCATAATACAAAAAATTACCATTCAGAAAATGTAGTGTTTCGTTTTGCTTTTCTTTTAAATAATTTAATGGGCTTCTTGCTTTAAATTTAATACAATAGAAGAGAAGCCACAGGAAATGACAGTGAGAAGATGCATGGGATGCATGGTGTGGTGCTGTAAGGCATTAATGTATGTGGCCACGTCTGATCATTTTTCCTCTTGTGCTACATACTCATTTTTGATTCATCAGATGCAAGAGATAGTAAATGGTGTAAATAGTGCCATCCATCAGAAGATTCGTTCCACAAGTAGCTTCATCCCAGAGTTAAAGATGCATTTTTAATGCCCGCCTGCTTGTTATCTTCCCCTATAATTTTCTTGAATTAAATTTGCAAGATGTACACAACTCATCTTGTGCAGGTCACACTTTGTGGGTACTTTTCTCTTTCTCTCTTACTACATTCTTGTGCATAGAAATACAACACAATACTTTTTTTTTTTTTTAAAAAAAACAGTCACAGTTTTGATCTTTTCCACATTGTTTTTAATGAGTCTGATTAAACTGATGCCTCGACTTCATTAAGTTAAGCAGGAACTATAAACTGCGGTGTTTAAGTCATTTCACAAATGCTTAATTGAACTGACTGGATCTCTCCAGGACATCACTGTTTTAAGTGTGTATTTTGCTGTATGCTTCAGGTATCTGTCCTGTCTGAAGATGAATCACCCTTGAAGTCTCAGTGCTGTGAAGGACTGTAACATGTTTTCTCCTAGGACTTTCTTGTTTTAGCTTTATCCATTGTTCTTTGTGTCTCTCTGAGTTTTCTCCCCTGCTGTGGAGTAGCATGGCATTATGCAGCCATCACTATGCTTTACTCAAAGGCCTGAATCATAGCCTATGCAAGTCCATGAATGCAGACTCTTCTATCTATGTATGCTCAATTTTGTGTTGTTGTATGAAAATGCATTCACAGAGTTGCCACAAAGGGCAGTGTAGCAACATTAGCATGTAACATTTTTCATTTATTATCAGTTTTCTTTTTCAGGTCATTGCCTCATAATATAAATTTAAATGGCATGAGGAGGTGAAATCCACTGATTTCTATTTCTGGAAAGTAGCGTTTAAACTACTTGGCTGCTATAATGCTTCAGTGAAAGAATTAGTACTTGGATTTGCCAGTGTTCATTAGGGTCAAAGCATTTGATTTTTTAGAGACATTCAAGAGTTTTTAGGGTCTAATATTGTGGGAGCATTGGTTTCAGATTTGCATGTCCATAATCGTCATGTGGGGCTGGTAAATCTGATGGTGGTTGGTAATTTTACATGTCAAATTTCCTCTCTGAATAGGTTAACTACAATAAATAACAATGTGCACCAGGTGAATAATTTAATATTCAGTTAATTCAGCTTTTTATTTCAGATTAATTCATTTAAATGTCTTGACATTTTCTCACCTTGACATGATAAAATTATTTTTCTCTAGTTCGAGCTAATTCTCAGTTATGTACTCCGTGTAACTCAATGAAATGAGAATACAAATGAAGATATGTTGAATAATATTAGTAATCAAACATTTTGGTGCACATTGACTGCTATTGTATGGACAATAACACTGACATTTCTCAAAATATCATCTTTTGTGTTCCACAGAAGATAGAAAGGCCAGTAGGCAAGAAAATATTGACAAAACTTAAATTTTTGGATGAAATATCCATTTAAGCATTGTATGTTTCCAACAAGCACCCATTTCCTTCCTGCTTTCTCTTTACAGACTAGCAGGATGAATAAATCTATCCGTTGACCTCTTGGTTATTTTTCCACTGAGATGTTTATGGGCTGGCTGTTAGGTATCCATGTCTGTTCAATGTCTCCTGGGTCCTGACTAAAAGCTAGAGATGCTGCTCTGAAAGGGAAGGAGACGATGTTACAGTGCCATTTACACTTAGGCCAGAAACATACTTGAATGCATGGCCAACAGCGGAAGCAGACTGTCCCGTTGTACATACTTTCCATGCATTATGTTACTTTAATGGTAACAAGTCGATACCTCCAACAGGTAGCTAGCAATAAACATGTCACTTTGGTGTGAAGGTCAGTGTTTTATATGTGGCCAGCTGCATTTTTTTTCTTTCAGCTGCAGCCGAGCAAAATTAACTGAGTGAGGGAACGAGCTAAGACATTTATGAAAGTTAGAATGGTTGCTACAACTCTGATTTCTGCAGTCTGATGCAGAGAAGCTCTGGCAGATGGAGACCACAAACTGCTGGTGCAGGACTACGGTAGTAAACCTTGCTTGACAGGATTTGCAGTAACCTGCCATAAAGGACAGATCAAATGGACCGAGTGCAGTGTCCATCTCTGGGGACGGGGGAAGGAGGACACTGAACAGACTGAAAAGAATGAGAGCAATGCAGTTAGATGAAAGGTGTGGGTGGGTGACCGATGCCTCCAAAGGTCATGTGGGTGCAGTCACAGGTATTTGCAAGCAGATCTGTTTTTGTGTCTGATATATGTGGGTGAGTCGATCTCTGATCTCTTTCAGCAGACAACTCTTCGCAGCCTTTCTCGACACACACAGCTAATCACACTGAAGTTCAGTGGGAACTGAGACACACATTGAGTGTGAAAGGCACTCAAAATCTTCCCAATGCAGGGCACAGAATCGCAGACTCCAATCATAAAAATGGAATTTAGAGTGTAATGCGGAATGTAACAAAATTTGGTAAATTTGGATGAATAAATTTACACCATTTACTTTTTATAGCAAATTGTGATTTGGACTAGTGACTGTGAATATCAAATTGCAAAAAAAAAAAAAAAATTATTTACATACAAAATATCTACCACTACTCTTGTGGTGTTTTCACTACACATGACCTTCACGTGACCTTCATCTCCAACATGTCACAAGCATGTCACCATTACATTTGATAAAAACTTTAATCAGATACACACAGAAACTGAAAGGTCTTCACTGCTACCCGCCAAAATAAAAGTTTGTTTTTATTTGAAGAAATTATGATGCAAATATATGTTGTATATTAGAATGTACTTCTCAAAGAAATAATAATAATATTTATACAGTTTGAGTTTATTAGAGCATAGTTTGTAATGAATATCACAGTTCACCTCCATTGTGCAGCAATTTGTTTGCCATAAATGATGTTAAAATTTCATTGTATTACATTGTAAAAGATTAATTAAATTGTTTTAATGACAAATTATAACATTTTTGATAATAAATTTGTATTAAAGTATAACACACAGAATCCAGAAAAAATGGAAACAGACAAAATATAAAATAAAACCCTTCATATGACACTATTATTTTAAAATTGTTATTATTATTATTATTATTCAATTGTTAGTTTTATTAAATTAATTGATTAGACATCCTTTCTCATTATTAAAGTTTAGTTGAATTTGGGAAAAATAAAACCGATTTCATAGTGCCTACCAACTCACTCTCTCTTCTTCCATCCCTTCATTACTCGCCATTATCGGAGCATAAGGTGAGGAGAAGAGAACGATTGGTTCTAGGTTAAAAATACGGAGTGCTTAGCAAGCGGGAGATGGAGAGGCAGGTGTTTAAGATTCTGAGATCGTCTCACTGTGTACTTTAACTAGTGCAGAGCTGAGCCGTACCATCCCACTCTGTGCTTTATACTTCAGGTTTCTGGGCTGGGATGGATAGAGACAGAGAAAGAGGGAGAAATGTCTTGCTGTTTGACAAATTATTATGCAGGAGGAAAAATTGAGTGGAGTGCATTTTGGAGGATTACACAGATTAAAGCACCAGGCTAAAACTGGATGTGCGTGTGTTGTTAGAAAGACTTGATGAGATAAAGAAAGACTTTAAAAATAAGAAGTTAAAGTGACGTAAAACACGAAAGCAAAGTCATTTCAGACACAGAGCAAGCTTTGCTTTTGATTAAAGATTATGAGAACAAAATTTTTTCTTTGAAATAACATGAACCAATGCACAATAAGATCAGTGACATGTATTAAGAAAATAGGTTTAGTTTTTAACTTCATATTGACTTCATTATCTCAGCTGTTTCTCCCAGACAGCAGTCTGATTAAATGAAGAGCAAAAAATTATTTATGCTACTGTTAGACCTGCTGTACCTGAAAACTTAAAGCACTGTTTATTTCATTTATATGCTTTTTATATTTTAATTGTCCTTAATGTTTGTTTTTTTGCATCTTTGTTCTCATTTTTAATAATAACAAATATCAAATAATATATAACTATCATGAAATGTATTGAAAAATTTTGTGTAATAAGATTTTGGTCATATCGCCCATAACCAAGAACTCTTTTCAGGGCTCCCTCTGTCCTGGAATACCTAGAAATAACAAGAAATTTCAAAAAGCATGAAATCTTGAAAGGTCACTGAAAAGTCATAGACATTTCTCTACTGAATATATCTTTTCTTAGTTATGAACTCACAAAAGACTGGGCTAGGAGAAAGTGTTTTCAAAAGAGAAATCTCACACTTCACCCGTAAGTCTCCTGACCTATAATTTTATTTTCTCTAGGAGTGTATATATGTGTGTGTGTGTGTGTGTGTTTGTATTTTCCAGGGAGTAAAACGGAGGTTGGTTACCAGAAAGACCCAGACGCGAGTATATCTGATCATCTGTCATGTTCCTGTCTGTCTCTGCTCTGTGACTGTATTAGTGCACAGCAGACGGGTGAGGGTTTCTGGGTTACCGCGATGTAGCACACAGAGATCTTTCAATGTCCCAATCACTCCATCTCTGTCTCTGCATCTCTCTCAATCCCTGGCAATGACCTCAAGGTCATTTTGACATACGCCTTCATCAGCACACACAACCTGGTAAATACCCAACATGACAGATTGAGCACGCTGTTACAGATTTTTTGCTTACTTTATCCTTTATGTCTTTGAAACAACGTTCAATCAGAATATTGAATAGAGAGCAGCCGGGGGAGGTGAGAGTACAGCGATTTAAATAAAAGCAATATGCTGACCTCGACAATTTTCTGCCTGTGGTCTTTTTCTAGGAGCTCAGAATGACGTGGCATTATTGACTCTGCGCCAGGAAATGTTCGACAACAATTATTTTGGCAAGAGAAAGTGAAAAAGAGTGAGACAGGATGAATAATGGACTTATATTATGGAAGAGAGGTATGGAAAGAGAGACTGGTCTGGGCTCATGCCTGATGTGTTAGAGCAGGAAGACACGATGAGCAGCAGTGGTGCGGTGGACAAGACTTAATCACATTACATCACATCACATCTCATTTATTTTATGTTTTTTGGGCATCAGTCATTTCTCTTGCCTGTAAAAAAAAAAAAAGAGTTCTGAGAGAGTCCTCAGCCTCATATTTTATCACTTGTTTGACAAAGTCACAAGCTCGAAAACATCAAAGACAGGACATCAGTCTTACAGCTTTCTGTAAGCTTTGTGATATCTGCTTTCCTCCTAGCCTCACTTCAGTCTCTCTCTCTCTCTCTCTCTCTCTCTCTGTCTGTGTGCTTAAGTGCTTAAAATGATCTTGAATTTCCATGTGCAGATGTATACATATATTACACACACATGCTGTATATTCACTACTGTTTAATAGTATGGGGTAGGTAAGTTTGTTTACATGTTTTAAAGGGGTTATGAACTGCCTTTGTTTTTTGTTTTGTACTGTTCTCTGAGGTAGGCTTGCTGCGATAGACGGTGTTGGCGGTGATACCAGTGTTAAGCCACAACACCGGTTACGTCACTTGCCCACCGCGGCACTGTCCCTCACCGTCATTTTGATTTTTTTTTTTTTTGAATAGTAATAAAAATCATTTAGCCTAGTTCAGTTAGAGAACAGACACTACAATTAAAACTGAACGTGGCTGCTCAATGCAGCACACCGAACGAACGACAGTCGCGCATCACAGATCAGATTTCATTTATCACGTGAGGAGAGTGAGTCGAGCTGACTGACAAGAAGAGTGAGGTGAGACAGACAAGACGATGGCAGAAGTTTCAAAACCAAATGTAAAAGCGCCTGTTTTAAAAATATTTTGGATTTTGAAAAGCCTATTGACCTGCCATTTATCTAAAGTGATATTGGAAGTTTTTTTTTTTTTTTTTTAACATTAGTTTCTTATTTATTTGGTTCCACAGTATTTGCTGATTTTGATTTTATTTAAACTGTGTAATTTTTTTCCCATTATTTTACATAAAGGTGTATGCAGTCCGAGCCTCCAAACTTTCTTAATCGTTTTGCTAATAAACATTACATTTTATAATCATTTGTTCTTCAGTCTTTACTGATTTTCAGTTTTGTATAGGCTACCTATTTAAAATTTGTAAGTTATTTGTTATTTTATATTAGGCATATAGCATGGTGTATTTTTATTCGTTTTGTTAATAAAAGTTATATGTTCTACGTTATAGCCTATTTTGTTGTTCCTTTAATTGAATTCAAGCAATTGATGCCGAATTTCCGCTAATTTAAAAGTGAAAGTAAAATGCGCAGGGTGCTTTTACAAGCTATTTAAAAGCGGAGGGAAAGAGGGAAAACTCAAGTGAACTAAAAACAAACAACTGCTTGACGTCGAATTGCCGCTAATTTGAAAGTGAAAGCACACAGAGCTTTTACAAGCTATTTTAAACCGAAGGAAAGCAAGGAAAAGAGGGAAAACTCAAACAACCCCCCCCCCCACCCACCCACCACCCACAGTGATACCGGTATTACCGGTGTTGTCACACGTCGATTAACCGGTGGGAAAATTTCCTCACCGTCACAACCCTACTCTGAGGTCCACTTGTAATGTTATTTTTTTCACTTGTAATGTAAGATTTTTACATCAAAAAAACATCATAATTTAGAAGTAATCAGCTATTTTCTGTCCTGTTTTTAACCCCCCTCATCAGAACGCTCTGTTTGAATAGGCGTGGCAGATTGCAGACTGAAGTAAACGGTCACTGCTATGATTGGCTAATATTTGTATATATTTGACAGCATACATTACTCATAGATAAACACTGCTATGATTTAGGTCAAAAATGCATAACTCATACATATCAAACAATCTGTATGAAGAGACAAAGCAATAGTGACCACATAATAAAAACAGTTACTCACAGTTGTGTTGCGACATTACTGCCGGATCTAATACAGTCAGCACAGCATCATCTTTTAGTTCCAATCTTTTTGAAAATCCTGTGTCGAATTGTATCTCCATGATAAAATGAAGTGAACAAAGGACCGAATTCTCACTGACGATGTCTGGATCTTCATTAAAAATAAAGTTAATTCACTCTTTCCTAACGTTGGGATCATAAGGAAATGCAAACACTGTTTTTCCACAACTTGGCACTGCACAGCATCTTGTTGTCTTCAGAGCCATCTTTATCGTTTGATTTCTGCGTAGACCTGCGCGCTTGCCTCTCTCGTAAACACTACATGCACAAATCGGTGGGCCATCAATATAAGCTGTTTTTAGACAAAGGTTTGAGTTCTAAAACTTACAGGATGTTTCTCAGTTCATGACCCCTATAAGATGTTTTTGAAAGGTGTCTATGAATATATATATATATATATATATATATACCCTTAGTGAACTTTTGCTAACAAGTTGCTCAGTTGGTGCAGTTTAATGAATCAGTTGGTGAATTGGTCTCATTGAATCAGTTTGGATGACTCACTGAACAGTAGGTTTTTATGTCTGTGCTCTGTGCCACCTACTGGAAAATATCCTGTAGAAAACTGGGTTGTGCCCATGTATCAGTTTCTTTACAAAATTACATTGTAATTTAGGAAATTTGATTTTGTTTTATTTTAATTTAATTATTTTACTTTTTGTTTTGTTAGAATAAAAATTGGACAAATACTATAAAGACATTTGGAAAAAAAATCCTAGGATGTACCTCATGGTTTGAAATTTGACAAATTTGATAAATGTGAAAGATGAGATTTGATTTATTTGATTTAAAAAACGTAACACATTCTGACAATTCGTCTTCAGTTCCTTCTCTATACCATTATACCAAGGCCCAATAGGGCTCTAAAATCTGAAATTGTAGAAACCTAGTTGCAAGTGTTTTCCACAACTTAATTTGTGGAGTCTTTCTATAAAAGCTTGAATATTAGATGTTGAAAGTAATATACTTTCTGGTTTTCCAGTATGCCTTCTGCTATATGTGCCATACTTATGCATTTAGGGCTAGATTCCTGCTGCGGTTTCATTCCTCATGAATAATATTTTTTGATGAATATCTGATGCATTTCCATGAAAATATAAAAAGTAAAAAAGTTTGGAGGACCGAGTTCAAATTGGAATTTTAGAAAACAGCTGACCCCAGGGGTTTGTTTCCTGTGTGTTTACATGTATAAAGCAGGATGCGCACTATAACAAGCTTTGAGTTCTGTACATGTATTTGGTGTTGTTTATCAGTTTATCCCCTAGTAGTGTACCATCAGATGAAAGAATCTGTGTGTGCATGTGTGTTTGTGTGTGTGTGTAGCACTCTTTCAGTTATTCAACTCTCTATCCAACCCCTCATCTCTTCCTGACATCCCCATTCCCGGGTCCCCATATCTCATTCACTAAGCAGCTCAGAGATCGGATTATCCCGACTGCATTTCGTTTTCAATACATCCATTTATGCATTCTCAGATCCTCCCTCTAGATTCAAACAGCCGGCCAGGCCACCTAACATTCAATCAGAGACTCATACCGGAAAGATGACTGTCAGTTTGTATAACCTGTTTAGTGCTAACAAAGACTGGGATGTCCTGGCAAGACTAGGATAGTAGTCCTGTGTTTGGTTGTTTATGTCTCAGGTTTGCTCTGGGACTGCGGCAGTTGAGTTGAGCCAAACCTATTCCAACCATCCTATTGATTTTAATTTGTCATTATACTCTGCTATTCACCCAGAATGCATCTGAATCCCATATGCAAGTGCTGCTATTCAAGCCTGAATGGTTTGGTCACAAAATCATGCTCTGATTGCGCTTTGAATTGCTAAGGAAAGTCACTTTAGTTGAATGCTATAAAAAGTTTCAAATATCACAATACATTTCCCTAAATATTTAACTTCTCATCCTTCTGTTGCTTAGATTTTAAGGCTAAAAGCACACAAAATTTTCAATTTTATTTTGATTGTTTGTGCAGCCCTATTGCCTATGTATGCTGATCTCAAGCCCCGATGTCTTCATGGTAAGCTGCTCATCAGCTCTGTAGGTGATTTCTAAAATGCATACAGGCTGTATAGATGCTGGGGCTGTGGTTGATTGGTTTTGGGCACAAAGGAGGGGGGATGTCATTGACATTTCTAGTGGCAGCGCAGAGATAAGGTCACCCTAAGTGCATTAGCACTGAGAAATTGACAATCAGCCTGACGAGTTGCAAATTGTTATCCTTCTTTAACATGCATAATGTCTGCAGCTGCAGTCACAACCACTTCACCCCGCCGCAGGGAGATGAGGAGCAAAAGTCAGAGAAATGAGATGAAAAGAAGGTGTTGGAGTAGAAGTAGGGAATGAGAATGACTGAGAACTGGGGAGAGTGACAGAAAGGGAGTGAGAGGGAAAGGGGACAGTGTACGAGGGATAAATTGTGTGCTGAGCATTTAAAATTGCTGAATTTACAGCAATGAATCACCTCAGAGCTGCTGCAGTTTGATAATACGTCCTCTCTAACTGAGAGTCTGTTGCTCCTGTGAAAGCTTGAGAATTTACAAAGGCTTTTTAGACTTTTCAGGCAAGAAAAAGCATGAATGAGTTTTGAAAGTTTTTTGAAAGATGTAAGTGTGGTAGAGTGAGGTTCTTACTGGAAGGCAGGGTGTTTGTAGAGTGAGGAGACCTGTCTGCACTATTTTAGTTTAATTCTTGATTCTGATTGTTTCAATTGTTTCAAGGTCATGAGTTTCTACTGCATTGCAATGTAGTAGTTCACAGTTTGTACTTGCAACTACAGATTTATGGGTTGTTTTGTTTACAGTAAAAAAGCAATACTAAAATTTTTTCTTTAAGTGTCCTATAACCAAAATGCAGATTTTGAATTGTTTTATTTCTGTTCATCATTAGAGTACAACAATATAAAACACATGCATTAGATACATTTTATTATCCTATTAAATATATTCCTACTTTTTTGGCTCTTAAATATTATGCTTAAAATGCTTTTGGCATTTATTGTGGAAAAGTTTCAAATTCATAGTCAAACTAAGTATTGATCTCTACTAAAACAATGTCTTGAGGTAAACACATTATAAAGGCATGTACATGTGCTACACACAAAGTACATCATCAATTATTCCTTACATTTCTTCTCTGAGGTTGTTTCATTGATCTTACCGTTCTGTTCTGAACATTTGCTGAGATATAATCTTTTTTCTTTGACTGTTCACATTTGTGTTTATAAATGACACATACCTGCATCACTGTGAACAGTGAGTGAGCATGTACAGAAACAATAACGTCACACGTTTTACCAGCGTATATGCACATAACAAAACCGTTACATCTGCAAGGGCCTTCAAGTAGCTGCAAATTGAACAGCTAATTTGCTAACATGGCATGACTATGATACATTCCCTCGAGTTTTGCTTGAACTAATGCATCTCACCAAATATTAATTAAATCTGCTATCTCAGCATCTTTCCACTGATTCTGCTTGCTCCTCCTTTGGTTTTCAAGATCTTAGCAAGGCGCTTACTGGCGCTGAATGATAACGACATTACAACGGTGTGACGATACTGTATGTATGCACATGTTAACAGAAAGTGTGATTTCAGATCTGACTGCATCAGATATGTGTAGTTTCAAGGATCACATCTACAGGCATGTCACATGAAGAGAAAATCAAATTTGGGTCACTTCCAGCATATTGCTTGTATAGGGGGGTTTAATTCAGACATTTCAAGGTCAAAGTGGTCTGGTTTGTCTTTTCTGTTAGCCCTCCTTCCACCACTGCCTCAATTTGACCTCTGACTCTGGCTAATTAACTGATACAGCTTGACTTATTGGTTAGTGTGACTTGAATACTAAAGTAAACACTGAGTTTTTCTGGAAAATGTAGTGCCTATCTGCCCTCTCCTTATCTTATTTATTTTCCTTCCCCTTTTTTGTATTACTGACCAACGTTTTACTCTCTGACATATTTTAAACCTCCCTTTCGCAAACATTTTTCTACTTTAACTTCTAATATGCTTAGCCTAATACATTGATTTTTACTGAAAATAATTGAATTGAGAATTAAATTAGTTTCTCACTCTCTCTCCCTCTGCAGGGTGTGTGTTCCCAGAAATGCTACAACATGTTCATCGTCGAGACGGTTTGTGTGGCCTGGTTCTCCCTAGAGTTTCTGCTGCGGTTCATGCAGGCACGCAGCAAGCTGGAGTTCCTCCGAGGACCCTTGAACATCATCGACGCCATGGCCATCCTTCCCTACTATGTGTCTCTGGTAGTGGATGAGAGCCCCGCCAATGAACATGAGCGACCCTCTGGAGGTAAGGGCTACCTGGACAAGCTCGGGTTGGTACTGCGTATCCTGCGTGCCCTTCGGATCCTGTACGTGATGCGGCTGGCCCGCCACTCTCTGGGCTTGCAGACGCTGGGGATGACAGTGCGGCGGAGCACACGCGAGTTCGGCCTGCTTCTGCTCTTTCTCTGCGTAGCCGTGACACTCTTTTCACCTCTGGTGCACCTGGCGGAAAGCGAGCTGACCGGAGTGCAGGATTTCAGCAGCATTCCCGCCTCTTACTGGTGGGCGATCATCTCCATGACTACAGTGGGTTATGGGGATATGGTACCTAGAAGCATACCTGGTCAGGTGGTGGCACTCAGCAGCATCCTGAGTGGGATCCTAATCATGGCCTTCCCAGCCACTTCCATCTTCCACATGTTTTCCCGCTCCTACCAAGAGCTGAAACAGGAGCACGATAGGCTCTTTAAAGAGGAGTGTGCGGCAGCCGCAGCGGCTACCACAGGACCCGATGACGAGCAGGATAGAGGATGGGTGGCCTTTCCTCCTCCCAGACTAGTTCTTACTCCAGACACAGAGACGCCTGGCTCCCTTGAAGACCTTTCTCTTCTCGGGAATGGTGGAGAGACTTCCGGGAATAACAAGCACCCGTTACCAGCTGGAGCCTTTTAAGAGATGCACCACCCTGTACTCTTCTCTTCATTTTACGAAACAGCACTTATGTGCCCCTACCATCTGCCAGCTCTGACATGCAGCAGTTACAGAGTGATGAATCTGTGATTGTTTTAGTTTTATGTTTTAGCTAGAGTTGAGATTCAGCCATGCTGTGACCTCAGCAAGGTCAACTTAGTTTTCGTCATCTTCTTGCTGATTTCCCCAT
Organism: Tor tambroides; assembly: GCA_021397915.2. Taxonomy (NCBI): domain Eukaryota; kingdom Metazoa; phylum Chordata; class Actinopteri; order Cypriniformes; family Cyprinidae; genus Tor; species Tor tambroides. Next base: position 52,270 of record JAFVLL020035310.1, read on the forward strand.
AGGAGAGTCTGTTGCCCCCAGGTGAAGAGCTTCTCTGTATAAGGTCAAAAAGTTGTCCCACTGCCCAATGCTTGCAGGGTCCAGTTGGTGGGGGGAGAATCTTGATTAGGCTGGAGATTAAACATGCAATAAATTCATAGAGATAAAAAGTCCTTACGGAGTCAGACTCTGTGACGGACTTTGCTTTGTCAACAAATCACAAATTTGCACCTCTAATCCAATTATTCAGTCATGTTGCATCGGATGTTCCATAAATGGCCTTGATGCCACGCCGAAAGTACCAGAACACTGAGTCATGGATTGGGAAAAGGATGGAGGAAAACCAAGGAGGAAACCAAGAGGCTTTGATGGACCAATCAAATTACATGTGTAGCTTTTCGCAAGATTAACCAGCTGGTTGAATCATTAAATGGACATCAGCTTGTTCTTGATGTAAAGGTTAAACTTGTTTATCACTTGTTTTTCTTTCATGATAGACACAAGCAGAGCCAGGTTCAGGTCTCAGATGGTCCAGGGGTGTCTCAGTCCACTAGTAAGTAACCAGATAGTCAACAATTTCTGTCAGAATCACTATATTATACTAGAAATGTCATCATACTCGTCAAAAAAGGTGGATAAGAGTATACTTCATAAAGCCAACAAATGACACCATGCTATGCTCTACAGCGATGTTCTTGATAAATGCCAGCTATATTTAATGCACAACTGAAATTGTGTTGCAGTTCATTGAGTCATTGGCATCTCAATGTTTAGTGCTTATATTCATGTTCACATTACACTGATCCTAAACTGTTATGTAACATAACCGGGAAGAGAAAACCACATTCTTATCCATTTTGATAGTATTCTATTGCGGTAACAATTCATATGAACCATAATAACCATCTGCACCATTTAACAGCATTAAATGGGGGGAAGCTTCGTGAGATATGCCATCAGCTCAGCTATAAAGATGCTTTTAGCCACAGTGCTTATTGAAAAATCTTGTTGAAGGATGGCTTGAATGATGTATCATATGCCATTATTTATCAAGGAAGGCCATATCTAGATGGCAAGTGTCTTTTGCTGGCATCAGCGATTGATGTAGAAAGCATCAAGAAGGGTTTAAGAGGCAATCTATCAGATCTTCTTGATGGAGAGATTGATTCTGTAGGTAAGCTGCTTTTTAGATTTCAAAGTTTTGTAAACCTAATATTTAGTTCTCTCTTCGAGTCAACCATTTTACGGTGCAATCTAAGCAATAGGTCAATGATGTGTGTGTGTGCGTGTTTTAACATTTCAGAGTGTATAGTGGTGGTTGAATGTTATTGTTGTGTGTTTGTGACAAGTACAAAAGCAAAGCAGTCCATGGATGGATGGATGGATGGATGGATGGACATTGCAGTCTCTCTCATTCACCCATGATTTTAAAGCTGATCATGGTCTTCATTTATCATCCAGGACTCAGAAGGCAAACATTCACATTTTGCACCAAAAAAAGAGTCATAATAGTTTTTCAGTACCGTTTCTCAGTCTTTTTCTGACCCCTAGAATTAAACAGGCTTGTTTTTTGCTACTGTCCCTTTAAGATGTCCATATGCCCCTTTCACACGTGAAGTCAGTAAAAGCACTTTTTATATGCTTAAACACATCTTTCAATAACAGCCACTTGGCAAAGCCTGCTTTACATTGTGACATTTTAAAAAACACTGAAATATAATGCATAAACTGTGAAGGTCAGGCTAGAATGATCAAAAACTGTCCTTGTTTTTAATGGAAGGATATGCAAAGCAACACAGCCTAGAACAGCGCAATATTTGCCTAACTTTCCTTTTACTGATATCATTAGTTCTTATGGTGTTTAGAATGTTATCTTTTATGTTTCTTACTTTCTCCTTGTTACTTGATCGTGACTGAGCAGCCCAGTTTATGAAGGCTGAATTGATGTTATTTATGTGTAAATGTGGGTGGTGTTAGACATTAAGATGTTTTTGCAGCATAGTTTCATTAAATGCTGCTTTCCGCTTCTTAAAAGATCAAGGAAAACTGTATTTCCTATTACATTATTCTCTAAACTGTTTATGATTGGCATGAGTTCTGCAGTGCTGACTGGATGCTACTATTAGCATATTTGTGATGTTGTCATCATACTATATTTCAGGCTCAAATGTGACTTTTTATCACTGCATTAAGCTGAATCACTGCATTTATCTTCCTCTTGGCAGAGATACTAGAAGTGAACAGATGTTTGAGTTCTCAATATTCAGTTCAGTTTTGATCTGATATGTCAGTCATAATTGGGCACTGGCTTGTCAGTCAGTCTGTCTGACTTGTTTTGTTTGTAAATGGATTTGATCTTGTGAACTTTGGCTGACATTATAGTGACCTAGATATACAGCATACATTGAATTACCTAATCTCATCTCATTTTAAGCAGTTTTTAACATGAGCATTGCTTTTTTCAAATACACAGTCGGTAGTATAGATTAAAGAAAGAGTCTCTTGTGATATAACAGGCATGGTGAGATTAAGTGAAGTCTCGCTCAAAGTGGTATAAAATCCAGCTGTATATCATCATATTAAATATGTTTTGTTTGACTTGTCACATCCTGCAGCTTTTTGCTTTCACTGTGGACAGACAAATAGTTTGACATTGTAAATGTATTGCATTGCTCCTAGCTACGACACAGTGTCATTCTTTCTCTCTTCTCTCTGTCATGATGGTAAGAGCCTCAATGGGCAGTAAGCTTCCCATTAATCTTAGCTGACAGCTTGACCATAGATGTACCGCAGCGTGGCGATGAAAAGGAAAGGGTCTCGCTTGGAAAGTTAAAGCTTTCCTCTTCTCTGTATCACATGAGCATCATCATTGCAGTAGTTCTAGTCTAGGTGGAGGTTTTATTGAACATTAGAGACCTTAGTGTCTTTGACAGACAGCTGTGATTGGAGCCATTCCTAGTATTTCTTTAAAGGCAAAGTTTTAAAAATGAATCAAAGGCTCTATGAGGAGGCGTTTTCAGCATTTTTTTCCCAGGCTTACTTCACAGTGAATATCCATGTATTATTTATACAGCACACAAAGCTGATCGAAAGAGTAGGAGGGACAGTTCAAGCACTCATTCATATGCAGAATTATTCGGGTTCATTTAAAGAGTGCCATATGATGTGCTATCAGCTAATAAACTCAGATTAGATATTTCATCTGTTCCTTTGCAGCATCTGGCTCATAAACATCTCTCTTTCCTAGAATAAGTCTCATTCTCTGTTCAAAAAGAGAAAAGAACTGTAAACGTGTTTTGTTGGAACATTGTTCATCATCCTGAGAACCAAGAAGGTGGTGGAGTAAAACAATAAATATTAAATGAGTTTCGATTACCATAGAATATAAATTCTGCTGATCCATCAGTTTTTAAAAACAAATGTCATGTTTACAATAATGCAATTACAGTGGAAGTCTATGGGCCTTCAACTTTTCACTGTACACAAATAAAAAGGCTACCTGCAATGTGCTGTTTATATACTATTTATATAGAGGCTGAAGATGCTTTTTACATTTTCTTTCTTAGTCAGGTTTCTCAGGCTCTTAAGCAGGTGTTTGTGCATGATGGCTTTTATTCCTGCCATCAAATGAGCCACTTGTGTAGCGGGTGTTCTGCTGATGTCTGCTTGATGTTCTGCTCAGGTACAAAGTGTCTTTTTGTGTCCCTCAGAAACCAACAACAAACTGTGTCGGATTCGGAACTGTAACAAGCCTTCCATCTTATAGACAAATTAATATAATGCAGTTGATGTTTTTAGTATTTTGTGGTGAAAAATGAGTCTTTGTCTCTTAAACTGTAATGAAAACTACTGCTTATACTGTGATATGTCTGCTATTAGGTGATGGCAACCAACATCTGTTCTTCTTCATTACTACAAACTGGTGTAGTTTGACGTTTCAGTCAGAAATAGATTGAGAGAGTCGATGAATAATGCTAGTAAATACTAATTTGATAAGCTAAATGAAACAGAATAGTGACTTTATAATTACTGCAAAGTCATAAATTAACTGCACTGTAACATCGTTAGCAAGCTTTGCATTTCATCTCTGGTGCTTGAAATGCCTAAAATGGGTGTTTTATGATATTGAATTATTGTATATCATCCCATAAACAGATCGGATGTCAAAGGCTATGTTCAGAGTGAAATAATAGCTTACTGCATACTGCGCAATACATACTCAAAGCTTTTTTGTAAATATGTGAAATGCATCATAAAATGTTAAACATTTTTTAAACAGTAGTACACTATTTTCACAATTTTTAATTCAGGATATCGGACTAGTACTGATCTAGTTATTTTATGGTTTTTAACCCAACTTTTGTGTAAAAATATTATAACTTTCTGACATCCTATCAAATAATGAGAAAGACGTTAAAAATCATATTAATAGTACTTCTAGGTCTTTTGTAATTCTGGAAATGGAAGGTTAGGTGGAGTCCGTTGCATTGTGTGATACATTACATTGCATTCCATACATATATTCCTTGCAGTGTGTTCTGCTGTAAACTGCACATTTTAGTAAAAGTAGTAGGTCATGCATTTATTCATTTCATGCAGGTGTATTCTATATGCATGCTGCAGAAATGTTAAGAGTCATACATTATGCCATTAGTAGCTGTTCTGGTTGCTGGAAGTGCTGTAATTGCTGTAATAATATAAACTTGTTCTGATGTTCTACAGAAGCTGATGATGCTGGAATCATACATGAACAAGAGAGATCAGAGAAACAGGTGGAGGGCCGAGATGAAGCAGGTATCTAGAGATAAGAAGGCAGATACAGGACACTGATGATTACTGTCTATAAGGGCAGATTAAAGGGCAGCGTTAATCATCTCATCACCATGGGTAATTAGTTCCAACTTCTAACATCCTAGAACCAATCGATCAAAGCTCACTCTAAATAGCCCACAGACAGGGACGAGCTATTCTAGAGTCCATGGTGACCAGAATGATGTCATGTCAGGGAATGTAGAAATGTCCCTGAATCAGTTATGCGACTGTGACTGTAATGTATTAATGGGCTTCATCAGACCTCACGAAGGATGGTGGTGAATCCATAAAATGTCCACAGACAAATGATTTCATTTATGATTTATAATCACCTTTCCCCAGGTCTGGGTTCCTACACTCTGCACAAATTCTCATACCACCTTTTATTTTCAGCAGGTACAGTGGAGCAGAAGAACAGACAATCACACATGGAAGAATATGAAAAACCAACGCTATCTCACAACCAAATTCGTACATATTTTACAAGGTGGCTAATTCGTACGAATTCGTACGACCTCACTCGTACAAATTTGTCTAAACCCCAGTGACGGGTAGGTTTAGGGGCGGGGTTAGGTGTAGGACATTCATGCAAATTCATACGAATTGTGCAACTAGTAAAATACATACGATTTAGCAAAAATCGTATGAATTTGTACGAGTGAGGTCATACAAATTCGTACGAATTATCCACCTCGTAAATATCTGTCTATCTATCGTTCTATCTATCTATTGTTCTGTCTGTCTGTCTATCTATCTATCTATCTACCTATCTATCTATCTATCTATCTATCTATCATTAAATGTTATTTAAATGTAATCTTGACAAGCAGTGATTTTGGAATGATCAAAAAAGCAGAACACACATAGAATAATAATATTGTTTACTTTTATATATATATATATATATATATATATATATATATATATATATGCGTATATACATATATGGTAACTGTCACGGTTCGTGAATCTACTGTTTTCTTCATGTCTCGTGTATTTGTTGTTCTGTGTGCGTGAGTGGGCGTTACCGCTCATTCCGTGATCAGCGCGCCAGCTGATCTCAATTCCCGCACCTGCTGCTGCCAATTGACTCACCTATAAAGTCTCATCGCACTCTCC
>JAFVLL020035311.1:15120-28816 GCA_021397915.2 Tor tambroides
CACTTCCAAATCTGTGGCAACAACGATTGGAACATAATTCATGTATTTAAAAATTGTATTTCCATCTCTGTTGCAACAGTTTTGGAAGTGTCTAAAATGACTGAACCCATATGTACAAGTCATTGGTGATTTGGTCACTATGACTAAAACTAAATCAAAATTGAATGAACACTGATGTGAATGAGTCTTTATCCTGTGTTTGTGTTCAGTCCACAGCATACGGAGTCGCCTTCATAAAGCTGCACTCTCCTCCAGACGCTGACGAGGCTCCCGTCTCGACTCCTCCGGTGAGTGCTGCTCCTCCAGAATCCTGCTGTTTGACAGCGTGAGCTCTGACAGATCTGTTTGCCTTCTCCCGACAGAAACTCACTAAACTGGGTCAGTTCAGAGTCAAAGACGAGTCGCCCTCCTCTGGCTCTAACATCCAGCCGGGAAGCCTGTTCTTCAGCCGGGAGAGCGCTGCTAAAGCTAGCACAGGACTCAAGGGTAACGCTCATTACAGTATTAATGGAAACTGTTTATTAAATGGTTGACCTGTGAGCATATATTACACCATATTTGCTAAATTGAAAACAATCAACTAACTTGCTTTTGAGAGTCATTTGTATGGTGAATTAGTCTCATATTCTCCCTTAATCAGTCTGAATCTGAGCCAAATTACAATGTTTTGTTCAATTCTCAGGCCATTTTCATGTGCATGACTTTATTATTTTTCTAATCCTGATTTCAAGTTTAGATTTGCAGCCAGAGACAGAAGATCATGCAAACATGAGCAGGTGTCTTCTGCTTTTACTGCATCCAACCAGACAGAGAATCATAGATTTATTCATTCTTTGAGATTAAAGTATTTTAACAGTATGAGTATTTTAACATTTTTCCAATCCTTTAAGTTAAATAATTCTACACCTAACCCTACCCCTTACAGGAAAATTTCTGCATTTTTACATTTTCAAAAAACTTCATTCTGTGTGATTTATAAGCTTGTTTACCCGTGGAGACCTCAATTTAGGTCCCCACCGTGACACAAGTCCCCATGAGGCTGTGTGTATTCAGGTCTAAGTCCCCACCAGGATAGAAAAAACAGGTACACACACACACTCAAACACACACTTACACACTTACACACACACACACTCAAACATAAACACACACACACTCAAACATGTGTATATATATATATAATATCATGTGACTTCTGAAATCACTATTCTAAGGAAAAAAAAGTCAGAAATGCGAACTTTGTAATTTAGTAAAAAAAATTTTAAAAAAAGGAAAATTGTCATCCACGTTATTCTAAATTATGAATCTATATTGCAAAATTTGCAGTTTTGAGGGAGAAAAGTATGAATTGTGTGTTACATTTTTCAATTCAGACTTCTTTTTGAGAATTATTAGTTTCCAACTGAAAAAAAAGTCTATAACATTATAATATGCATGTTAAAAAAAACTCACAATTACAAGGTAATCTAGTAATTATGACTTTTCTCAGAAATCTGTTTACATATCTGTCAATAAATTGCAATTGCGAGATATAAACTGAGATATAAACCTGCAGTTTTAGTTTTTGCGATTTGCAATTTTATTTTTAATGAATATTATATTTTACCTTTTTCTATTTTATGTATTTTTATGTAGATTCTCATTGTCTTTCCCAGGTATCTCATGGATGGAGCCGAATCCAGTTCAGAGAGTGAAGCAGAAGAAGATGAGAGCGAGGAGCAAACGCAGAAAGCGGTGTGTGTCGTTTATGTTTTAGGAATGCAAAATCATGTTTTCATATGTGAATAAAATCATAACCTTGATGTGGCGTGTTGTTGCCATAGAAACAACATCCTCAGATTTGTTGTCTTTCTGACTTGCATCTTTGTCTCAAGCATGACATTAATGCCAAACCAACTGCATAAGCACTGATTTTCTCCTGCTTTCCTAGAAAACCCCAGAAAAGAGGCAAACGACCCCAAAAAAGCAGCCGGTTAAGGAAGAGGAGGAGTATGGAGGTTCAACAGATGCTGAAGATCCAGGTAAAGACGAATAAAAATAGAGTATGTTTGCTTATGTTCTATAGAAAACACCTATTGACATTTAAGAGGGACGATCTTATTCTACAGAGATTTTGATTGGACGAGTCTAGTGCAGCATGTAATTTAAATAAGTAATTTAATTACTTTACACCTGTAAAGCTCTTCTAAATGAGTAGATGAAGGGTTTGTGAATCCTAGTTAAAGGATTATTAGCTATATATTTTTGTGAAGGTTTACACCAGAGTTTATTATTATTTGCTTAAATGAATTTAATGATATTTTATTATTTTTCGTCATTTTTTTTTAAATTAGTTTTAAATGTTTCTATTTAGCTTAAATTCGTATTTATTTCAAGGTTAAGTATTAAAAAGACAAACTATTTTATTTAATCTTCATTTACATTTAAGTTTTTCAAATCTAATTTATATTCTTTTAAAAAAAAATTTAAGTTTTAAGTAATTTGATCTTTTTTTTTTAATCATTTTCATTAGTTTTTTAAATATTTCTATTTAGCTTATTTTATAAAAAATATTTATTTTAAGTGTAAGTATTAAAATGACACTATTTTATTTTAGTTAAGTTTCTCATTTTTGTTTGTGTTTGTCATTTTTCATCTAATATTTATATTCTTTCAGCTTTTTCAATTAATGCAAATTTTCAGTTTTAGTTTTTAGTTTCAGTAATTTGGTCAATTTTTTGTCATTTTAATTATTTAAATATTTCTATTTAGCTTTAATGTATGTTTATTTCAAGTTTAATTACTAAAATGGCTAAAGCTATTTTATTTCTATTTGTTGCCAAAGCATTTCTCATTTTTGTTTTTGTTTAACTTGGGTTTTCATCTAACATTCACATATTTCAGCTTTACTTCAATTAACGAAAAATTCAACTTATTTCAGTTAACCAAAAATGATTCTAGTTAACAGTAATACAACATTAAAAAAGCAGACAGGATGTCAATAAAGTTGTTTACATGCAAAGCAGGGTTGTGTTTATGCTTAATAATGTAGTTGTACCGATTTAATTTTGCTTAAACCGTTGATGACCTTTCCTTCCAATAAATGAGCGTCTGCATGACCTTTTGAGCTTTTACGGCTCAAGCAGAATCCCTTCATATAAACTTAGACAGTCATACACAAGATAATGCAGCAGTTATCTCAATCAGTATAATTAAAGCACATTTTGTTAGATTTATTGATGTCGTCTGCAACACATTGCCTTCAGATGCTGAACATGCCAGAACAGGTAAGGCTTGTCAACAGCGTTCATCCCTGAAGATCAGGCCCTCGTTGAAAATCGTTAGCGTGTCAACCCGTTTACCGCGGGGTCCCTTCACTCCGGCTGATTACGAGGGAGGAGAGGCCGGGTTAATGAAGTGCGTGTAAAGCAGCGCTCCAATCAATCAGGAAAAATAAAAAACAGAGGGCCAGAAGAGAGCGATAGGATTGGAGAGTCTAGAAGTGCTACAGAAAGTCGCCCGAAGCATTCGCTCAGACGAGACTTGGGCATGTTTCTCATTTCTATGTAAATTGAGGGGCTGCAAGAGCAAACCTCGCTCTCTTGGATATGTTGATGCAGGGGAAAATAGTGAATCATTGTTTATGAACGCTGCTTCATGATCGTCATTAGGGCTGAACAACAGGTCAACAGGTCACGATTTAGAGCTAGCATTTATGCCACAGGTGGATGAAGAAAGAGAACATGGGAAAAATACAGAGTGGCAATGTTATTTTAGTGTAATTGAGATATTATTCTAATTTATTAATATTTTGATGGTTTTATTTTCATATTTTCTATATTTTAGTGTTTTTATCTTTTTTATTTTTTTTAAATGTCTGTTTTAATTAGTTTAGTTATTTTAGTGCATACATTTTTTGATTTGTTTATTTTTTTTAGTTTTTTAAGTCCTTACAGTCTGAGATATATATATTAGTAATACATACTACAACAGAGAAATTTAAAAAAAAGCAAGAAATAGACTTTTTTTAAAAAGTGCATCAAGTTAAACTAAATGAAAATGAGAAACGTTGCCTTGGAATGAGCTGAAATAAAAATATTTTATTTATTTTAAATTTTACTTCAAATACTATTTGTAACATTAATAAAACTACAGTAATCCTGCGGTTAATATTAAACTGATTTAATATTTCTTATTTGAGTGTTTTTTTTAATCTCAACTGTTTCATTGTGTGGATCTGTTTTTACAGTCAGACTCTGATTCGTTAGTTTTGTTTCTTGTCTATCAAGTTCCAAATATAATGAGAAAATAATCAAATGAGACAAAGCACCTTTCATTTATAAAGTGTTTCATCTTCTGGACAATCCTAAATAGCATTTCCTGCATGATTATTGAAATAATAAATCATAACATTAATACATTTGTGCTATATACTGTTGACTTTATATATGATTGCTGTCTATTTCTATTGATTTGTGTATTTTATGTTCTACATCTATAAACAGAGGATGACGGGTCTGGCATGGACACTGAAGATAAGCTGAACAGGTAAGACATTTATTGCATTCTCATAAGGCTGCTAATTGTCCTTTGAGGTTCCCTCTTTGTGCTCCTTTCACAATTGTCTTTAGATAGGCTCTTGAATAATGTTGTCTAAATGCAGCTGAATAGTTATTGATCAGGGTCAAAGTGCAAACCCGTGTGACGATGTTAATCAGATATAGTGCTATTGTTCATTCTGCAACAATATGCACTCCACAATTTTCCCTGTGTTTACAAAATTGCATATTTCTATAGAATTAGAATGCCCATCACAAAATTTTACATACACTACCATTTTTTTTTTTTATGTTTTTGATAAATAATATCTCCAAGGCTGCATTTATTTGATCAAAATACAGTAAAAAATTGTGAAATATTATTACAATTAAATAAAATAACGTTTCCTATGTGAATATCTGTTAAGATGTAATTTATTTCTGTGATCAAAGCTGTATTTTCAGCATCATTACTCCAGTCTCCAGTGTCACATGATCTTCAGAAATCATTCTAATATGCTGATTTGCTGCTCAGGAAACATTTCTGATTATTAGCAATGTTGAAATCAGTTGTGATGCTTATTTATTTATTTTTTCAGGATTTTTTTTGATGAATGTAAAGTTCGAAAACAGCATTTATTTGAAGTAGTAATGTAAAAAAAAAAGGTCACTTTTGATCAATTTACTGTGTCCTTGCTGAATAAAATTATTAATTTCTTTCAAAAACACACATTCATCTGACTGGTAGTCTATGCCAAAAATGACATAAAATATTTAATAAACAAAAACTCATTGGCCGGGTCTTTGTGTGCTTGTTTATTAAATATTTTAGCTAATTTGATGATGCATTATAATCAACTGCAGAATCTCTGCTGGTTAAAACATTTCTGCTCATGAATGTCATGTGTTTTTCAGTTGCGTAACACTCCAGTGATGTTATGTTTGGGTTTTTAGAGTTGAGATGGAAAGCAGGAGGACGAAAACAGCGAAGGAAAGTGCAGTTAAGATGAAAGATGAAGATCCATATGGCGGCTCTACTGATGAGAATACGGATGCTGAGGAAGAGGAGGATAAACCCATCCCTGAATTACCAGGTCTGCCTCGCCGCTTCATCTTGAAGGGGACGTTTTGAGAATTATATTTATTAAATCATCTTCATTTTTTTCTCCCTCAGACTTCCTAACAGGAAAACGCTTCTATCTTTACGGAAACTTCCCTGACAACCAGAAAAGACAACTTCAGCGTTACATCATCGCTTTCAATGGGTACGAGATAAGTGTGAAGCGTCCGTAATCCGTTTGAAGAGCTTCGGATGAATGGCATTAGCTTCGAGAGGCTGTAGGTGGAGCGTGACCGATGAAATGATCTGATCTGTTTGATTCCTCAGAGCTGTCGAAGACTACATGAGTGAGAAAGTCCAGTTTGTCGTCACCAGCGAGGGATGGGACGAATCGTTTGAGGACGTGAGTCTTGCGTCTTTCTTCTTTTTCAGCTTCGTAGGTGGTGTATTACATACAGAAAAGTCACAAGAAAAAATATTGATTTTTCTGCTACAAATGGCCCTCTGTGACTCTACCAGTATTCGCAAACGTTATTGCTTATCTTCGGCAAACACCAATAAAAAGTGGCTTCATGGTAGTGTTGGGCGATATGCTTAATTGTCATATCCTATCGTCAGCCTGTGAGATCGCTGATACACGATAATATCATGCAAATTTATTTAATTAATTATTGAATTAGTTTCATTGCCAACTCCAGCGAAAGGATAAAAGCAGCTGAATGTTTTTAATATGACTGAATTTGCATTTAACATGATAACAGTTTAATAAAACATTGCAAGTTACTAATTATAATGCTTACATTTTCTGTTATTCAAACAGCAGCAACAGAAAATGAGCAAAGAACATTTACATTACTACTGACTTCAGTCTATGCACTTTAAAAACACTCCTGTTATAATCAGTGAAGCTGTGTACACTGTATAATGAAGAAATCTCTTGTACTTACATCGCTTGTACATCTACGCTTTGTTGTTTATGATGAGAAAATTCGCGAGAGAGCTGAATTCAGTCAGCAAGCGTGCGCAATGAACAACAAAACTTTTAAGTTTTTTTTCAGCGATGACTCCCCAGGTGAAAAAAGTACACTTCCATAATGTACTTTAAGTGCTCTATTTTCGCACACTAATTTTGTACTTAATATACTAAAAATGATTCTTTAGTACTTCTTAAGATAAACTTAAAAATGTACTTAGTTAACACATGTAATACCCATCTTTCATGCAATAGTACACTCAAATGTACTACAAGTGGCAACTAAATACAGAGATGGTATGTTAAATGCGCATTTTAGTTCATATTCACAATGTCCCAAAATGGCACAGTTAAGCACACTTAGATGATCTTAAGTTTATCTTAAGAAGTACTAAAGAATCATTTTTAGTATATTAAGTACAAAATTAGTATGTGAAAATAGAGCACTTAAAGTACATTATGGAAGTGTACTTTTTTTTTTCACGCCTCTGATTGGACATTGCGTTCATAAACTCAACGGAATCATGTGTGTTTGGTTTTAACGTGCAACACTGTAAGAACGTGGAGAAAGAAATATGATGGAACAAATACGCCCGAATATTAATTAAATAGTATTACTAGCCTGATAAAATTAATAATTATAATAGTCCTGCTATCATCAAAGGCATCAGCCACATTTGATATTTCTGACTATCGATGATATCGTCTAACGGCACAAACCTACTTCATGCGTTAAGCCCCGTTCACACCAAGAACGATAACGATGTTAGTGTCCACACCAGCGGACGATATCGTCTGTTTATTCCAAGCGCACATTCATCTGTCGCTTTAAATTTTCGAGCTCGTTATAGCAGGATTGATTCTGATTGGCTGTCAATATTTGTATTGTTCATCCGCTGGAAAAAAATAGTTCTGAAAGTGATTCCACCGATATCGTTTCTCTGTGGCTTTTATCGTTATAGCTGTGGTGTGGACTCTGCTATTCTTTAATATTGAGAATGATTTTTAGTACTATATCTTTATCGTTATCTTTATAGTTATTGTCCTTGGTGAGAACGGGCTTTGTAAGAAATTTCATCCTGACTGTTTCAAGCTGTTGGCTTTTTCATATTGTTGTGCTTTTAATAGACTTTACATTTTGAAAGGCTTTGAGAGAGTCTTCACCGACGGCACATGTAGATCTGGTTCTGTTCGTCCCGAGTTATTCATGTGATGTGCTGAAGTAGTATTGAAAACCCTCTACCTTCAGCTCTTGCTGCTCTTTTAAACGTCTCAAGGTCTTTTCTTCCTTTTCATCTTCTTTTACTGCCTGTTCTGTCTTTTTAACAGGCCTTGATGGAGAATGGCAATCTCAGCTTTGTGAAACCCACCTGGATTTTCGCCATCAATGACAGGCAGAAGATCCTACCATACCAGCCCTACACTGTCGTCCCTTAAGACAAGTTTAAGTCGTCTTGCTCCTTGAGAACACAGCCATTGATCCCAGCCTCCACCTGAACAGATCCGTCAGTCATCATCATTTACTTGCCCTCATGTCGTTCCAAACCTGTACGACTTTCTTTTTTTTGTTTTTGCCATCTTTTGTGATCCACAGAAGAGCATCAGGTTTGGAGAGACATGTGAATGAGTAAATTATGAATTTTCATTCTTGGTGTTATGGCTGTTATGTGTCACAAGTCTTTGTTTTGATGTTGAAAAACGGACTAATGGCAGATACCAACCCACCAAGCCAGAGATAAAAGACTCTGATCCATATTCATGATCTGTTTTACCAGCAATCCAAAAGCTGTTTATGAAGCTGTTAAATATCAATTACTAAAGACCTGAACCTGAGGTTCCTTTTGGATCTGACTTATGCAGAACATACTCATTTAATATGTATGCTCACATATATGGTCAATTATTGATTAGAGTATCCATATTTACATTTGTTGCCCTCATTGCTTTGCATTGTAACATCTGTAGTTGTGGCCTACAGAATATTACAACAGTATTGCGTTGGTTTTGAGCTTTTTGAATATTCAAACAACCATATTTAAAAGAAAAGGCACCTGAAATAATAAATACTGCTGTAAAAACATTGATTAGGTATATATGTAGGAAATTTGTTTACGATAGGTGAACTCTTGCAGTTTTAATGTTGTTTTGATGTTTACTGTTTTTATTTCAGATTCCTTTTAACGTGTGTATCAATTTTGATGTCTTTTGTTTGTTTTTCTTGAAATGAAATTAATATTTTGAAGTTCTGGGTTGAAGCATTTGCAGAATAAAGTTGGAAAATAGTTACACAAATTTTACTTTGCGGACAACTGATGCCTGTCTGTCTTAGATGGTCTTTTTCTTGTGATTTTACCATTTTTCTAATAATTCAAAGCCTTCGTTCCTGATTTGCAGGTGGAAATTGTTTGCTGCTGATCTTAGCTGGTTTAAACCAGTCGACTGTCCAAAACCATTCGTCTACTCTAAACCATCTTAACTAGTTTGGTGTCTGTCCCAGCAAACCACCTTATTAGGCCGTTTTATATTTCAGCAGGGATTCATCAAAGAGAATTCAGAATTCGTACAGAATATACTGTCCTTGAGTCTTTTGAGTCATTTTCTCTTCCTCAAACTAATCTTAACTTTTTTTGAGCTGGATGTGTCTTTAATTTCTATCCCTCGTTAAAGAAATCTGTCTTTCACTTGTTTCTCGGTCTCAACCTGGCAGAATCACATTTTGTCTTAAAGGTGTAGTGGGACATCTCGGAAAATGCTAACTTTAGCCTGATAGCACTGAAAGCGAACGTCCCACCCTCCCTGCAATCGCCGTCCAAAGCCACGCCCCCTGAACGCACATAAGCTCAGAGAGCGGAATACCAGAGACAACATTAAATTACTACATCAACGGTTTCCAATAACAGTCCTCACGCTCTCCCCGCTCTGCACATTTCATATATCTTATCACGTCTGACTTTTGTTCTATTTGACCGTAAGTCATAAGTGCCCTGCGAAGTGGACATCACCAGATATTCCGCCATGATTCCAGTTCAAAGCAAGCGTATGTTCCATACAAAGGGCAATAAAGTGTGCAAGATGTGAATTTAAATTGTATTTATTTACAGAGGTATATTATGTCACACTTCTCTAGTAAGTTTCGTCTGAGTGTAAAGACGCTGCGCAGTGCAATCTGCGAATGAATGTTCCGAAGTGAAATAAATTTCCGACGGATTTTCCCTGCTCAGGGAGTAGGGAGCATGTCAATCGGAACACAGTTCATGCACGTAGCTCTCTTCTAATGAGCTGGTTATCAGATTCAGGTGTGTTAACTAAGAGAGACATGCAAAATATTCAGAGCTTGGAGCGCGAGGACTGGGATTGGGAACCGCTGGGCTACATCATGTCTCATTCACCAGTGAGAAAACTTTATAGCACAGTTAGTAAAAGTACTACAATACCAGGAAGAAAGATCGGATTGTTGATGTTTGTCTGCCATTCTCTCTGTGTCTGCACAGCGTGCGTGAACGCGCTGATGACGTATTTTGTCTGCGCGAACAGGGTGCGCAGAGGTTTGCAAATACATATGTTGACAGACAGGTAGGAGAGACAATTAAAACGCTCGGACCGAACGTTTTGATTGGACGAACATTTCTTGGTCCTACACCTTCCACAGAATATATAAATACAGATAAATACATTTAGACCACTTAACTTAATGATTGCTATCAGAATGTGAAGAGACTTTCAACCAGAATAACAAAAAATGTTTCTGAAGACAATCACCTATGACACCTTTAATGTTTTCATAGATTAACAGTGGATTGACTTTTTGTCCTCTCACTTAGTGTTCTTGTTGAACTATTCTCTTGTCCTTCATTCAAGTGTTCATCTTTATAAGCATCTCAATCTATTTTGTCTCTAAATTACATAAACTCACCTGTATGGGCATATGCTTCAGCCTCTTTCACTCATTTGTTCTCTGATACCTGGGAAAAAAATTAACATCTCTTTTTAGTAAGATACACATAAAGTAGGAATAAATGATCCTTTTCTATACCTGTCTTTATATTTCCGTGTAACTTTCCGTTTGTTTTTATCCAGCTATCTGTACGCCATTTTACCCGTCTTTCAAATCTCTTCTAGTGACCGTTAATTCAGTTGGAAAGCAATTTGGCGCGTTAATTTAAATTGCGCGCCGTTTATCAACGGCTCCCACCACAGCGAGTCCAATCAAACATTTAAAACAAACAATTTAAACGGTTTCTTTTGATTTAAACTGACAATCTGTGCAAATAAAGAGACGCTATTAGTTTTTATTAGCCGCTCTTCATCTCATCAGCCGCGTGAGTTATTATGGCTATTAACGCGCTTTATTTTAGCCGTGTCTTTTCACAGTTTATTTTATGGCAATAATAACTGTTAAAGTAAACGAATATAAATCAGATGAATAATGAGCAGGAGCGTCTGAGGGAGGAGGAACAGAGCGCGAAAATGAGCGGAGATCATGTGTATCTGCTGCAATGTGGATGAGGATTTATTGCATCATCTGCTGCTTCTCAGTCAAATCTTTATTCTGATTCTCCATTAATATGAAAGAATTTTCTATTGTTTCGTTGTAGGACCTATGAGATGGGCGTGAAGCTCCTGCTAAATGACAGTAAGTCACTTTTCCACATTCGTCTTCACACTTTACCTCAGCCTCAGCGGCTGCTTTGATCGCGGTTTGAGTCCGGGGCAAGTTGTCACAAGGTCTGTATCTCAATAACGTTGGACTTTAAAGTACTTTTTTCTTTTAGCTGTCTTGCATGGTGATCATTTCTAAATTCTGTCTTTTAAATAAACATTCGGTATTATATATTTGACTTACATTAATGCATTATATGATCAATAACGTAAGAAGGAATTCTTTCATATATTTGACTTACATTAATGCATTATATTATCAAGGGTAATGTAGATTTGAACCGATACGATTTAAACTAAAGCTTCTCGGGACGAGCATTTTTTCATGATTAACAGCTTGGGGCAAGTTGTCACACGTGTGTTATATTTTGTAATTTCAGCCAGTGGATTAATTGGTCAGCTACACTTTATTTTAAAGTGTTCTTGTTACAGTGCAATTATACGTACTGAGTAATATTAATTAGCCTTCATTTACTTACTATATGTTTAGGATTAGGATTGGGGTTTGTTTTAGGGTTACTTGCATTAAATTATGCATAATTTATTGTTATTATAAATAATAAGTACATGTAACGTGTGTAACAAGGACACCTTAAAATACAGTGTTGCCGGTTCATTACAATATCTATTAGCCAAAACAGTGACAACTTGCCCCAGTCTTCTCTAATATCTCCGAGCATTGCGAGGGTTTCGTGCATGTGTTTGTTCCTCTGGATCCGTTTCAATTTCATTGGTAAAAATTATTGAATTATTATTCAAATGAATTATTTCAAATTGATGTTTTACTGAAAAATCATGTGAGGTGAGGTCCAAAAGTATTAGATCACTAATGATCTAATGATTCTGCTTTAAATGTAAATAATTTAATACAAAGGTTTTCATTACTAACCAATGGTATTTGAGTAAAAATTGAAATTAAACTCATGATGAATGTGAGTGTCTCCATGGAGGAGTATCTTGAGCTTGAATGGAAGAAGAAAATCTGTGGGAATTAATTACATATTGATTAATCACATAGAATTAGTGCAGAATTGCCAGAGAAACAAACACATGTACAAAACCCATGCAATGCTTGGAGATATTAGGGGCGACCAGGGCAAGATGTCACTTTTTTATTTCACTCTGGTTAATATGTCTTGTATTAGGCTATATTGAGTCTATTTTTTATTTTCATTTAAAATTTTCACTTTATCACTTTCTTTCAGAATCTGAATGTTTGTGACCCCATAGCGTTTCTGTTTTAAATATTTAAAAAACTTTGTTTATTTCCAGGTTGAAATCCCTGTTTGTTCAGGCTTTTGCTCTTTGTGTCTCTTTTTGCAGTCATGGTTGTCTTGCTGTAAAATGATGGAAATTTCCTAATCACTTTCCTCTTTGGCTCTTGATCAGTTGTCTGGTGCTCTAATAACATTTGTAGATTTGTATGGGTTTATGCTTGTCCCTCAAATGAGTCGTCACCTAACAACAAAACAAAAGCCCCTTGCATTAAATGCAAACAGTGCGAGCGTTGCTTGAAAAGCTGCTCATTTTCAATGCAAGAACGGCACATCTGTGAACAATCACTGACTCTGACGCTGCCAGGATTTCTATTGTGTGCTCAGTTCTATTGTGCTCGCATTTATGCATGGATGCAATCATCTGTGGCACAGTTCTAAGGAAATGCATGTTTATTTTTTATTTGTGCATCTAGGACGCATTATGTGTCATGCAGTTACAACTGATGTGTTCATGTATCTATTAAACTCTTTGTTGCTTAAGAGAACTGCTAAAATATGCATCTGAATCTGAGCTCTTAATGAAGCCATCAAGCTCTGAAAACGAGCGACACATTCCCCTGCAGCAGATGAGATCCTTATTAGCATCCACCGTAAAAGATTCATCTGAGCTCCACATGAGCCTCGAGCAACGGCACGCTCAAACCTCATGAAACCTGTCAAGAACATGTTCATATTGCAGCCTGATTTAGGATCATTAAGGTCAATGTGAAAGAATGCTTTCTTAATGCACGTTCCGGTTCATAATATTGCATGCAAACGTAATAACTTGCTTTATTTGACGCATGTTTTACCATCCAATCCATTCCTGGATAAAATCAAGTCCTGACCTACATTTGCTTTCTCAATGTTTCAAATTTTGGAAGTGAAATGAGTTATGAATGACATTTGAAAGAATAGTTTACCCAAAAATGAAAATGTCCTCACCCTCAGGCCATTCAAGATGTATGAGTTTGTTATGGATGCTCTGCAGTGAATGGGTGCCGTCAGAATGAGAGTCCAAACAGCTGATAAAAACATCACAATAATCCACACCACTCCAGTCCATCAGTTAACATCTGGAGAAGACAAAAGCTGAAACAAATCCAGCATTAGGATGTTTTTAGCTAAAATCTGAGTCCATAATAACTCTTCCTCCAGTGAAAAAGTGTTCTGGTCTGAATCAGGAGAGAAATCTGCACAGATGCCAAAACAGCTCTAAACAAATATGTGG